>CAIGQZ010014538.1:653872-686590 GCA_903798205.1 Danio tinwini
GTGCAGACTTAGAAATCGGGTATTACCTATCAGCATAATTTAATACACATATTTTTACTATAATAAAATTAGTTTTTATGAATTTTTTTGACATATTTTTACAATAATACCATTTATTACGAATTTCTCAGTGAGAATAGCCTATAATATTTGGTGCATGTAAGCAAAACAGTTTTAGTAAACAGTTATATTAATTAAAATAAGAAAAAATTTAAATAAACATCAAGACTCAATTCCAGAAAAAAAGGCGTTTTCTTAATGACTAAATGTAAATGTAATACCATTTTTAACGTTAACGTCCTAAATCAATAAATAAAGACCAGACGAACCTGTTTTGTTGTAAGAGATCCACTCCGGTCTGCAGCACTCATTGAAGTAATAAAACATGTTCTGATATCCGGCCAGAAAGCCCGTCAGAGCCGCTGCCATCCCGACCGCTATACTGGTGCTGATGGGCTCAATAGCGGCTGTCAGAGAGCAGATCCACAGCACACAGCCGGCCGACAGCAGCCAGGCCCAGCGCATTCTGCTGTCCGACACAAACTAACACAAGATAATCTAATCTACAGATGATCGATATCAACTGCTCCCGTTTAGTAAATAATGATCATCCACTTCCGTAAACGGAGCCAAAAGAAAAGGGTCCGTACGGAGTAAACGCGCGCTGTGAAGAGTTCCACGCTATGACGTCAAGCTTTCCCCCCAGCATTTAATTCAGGGGCTGTTTAAAATTGATCTCAAGCGTTATATCAAAACCCTAAAAGACACAAAGACTAAAAAAACTATAAGGATGTATGCAATTTTGGAATCTTTTTCTTATGCAAATTGTTTGTAATTTATATATATCCACATAATTTAATTTATATATAAGCCACATAAGCCCAGGGCATAGAGGCGACCTAGGCGGCCGCCTAGAGCTGCATAATAATGAGGGCGGCAAACGCGCCCCGCCGCCCAACCCAACACATAAACAGAACACTTGCATTATAGGGGTCTGGCATAATAGTGAGGGCGGCAAACGCTCCCTGCCGCCCAACCCAACGTACTGACTCATCAAAATTACAAAATTACAGGGAATATATATAAATTACAAACAATTTGCATAAGAAAAGGATTCCAAAATTGCATACATTCTTATAGCTTTTTTTAGTCTTTGTGTCTTTTAGGGTTTCGATATAACGCTTAAGATCAATTTTCAACAGCCCCTTTTCATTTTCACTTTCGGGTTGAGGGTGGCGTGCTAGTCCATTGCCTAGAGCGGCAGTTCGGCTCGCTCCGGCCCTGCATAAGCCACATAAGTTCTTATTATGCAATAAAAAATTAAATAAATAAATAAATAAATGAATGAATGAATGAATGAATGAATAAATTTTAATTCAGGGGCAATATAGAATGCTCTCCGTTCAATGTCTCTACAGCAAGATATTTTTGGCTTTTATTATTTGATAATTTTTTTTGGGTTAAAGCTTGGAAGTTGACAAATAAGTTCTGCTTAAATAACAAAATTAAAGAGGTGTCATACTAAATATTCCATAAAATTGACCCTGCTAAACATGTTTTGAAAAGATTTAAACTTAATATTTCATATATGTGTGAATTTTGTGGTCAAGAAAAAGAAACAATTTTGCATCTTTTTCATTGTATTTACTCAAGAATATTCTGGAAAGATTTGAAATTGTTTATTAACAAAATGGAGTATAAGATAAATTGGTTTGTTTAATGTACTGTTTTATTCTGATAATGAGAACTTGAACTGTAAAGGACAGTATATATATTTAATTTGTTTATGCAGTTAGGAAAATACCATGTACATAAGAAAAAGTGGGCTCAATGTAAACCAAACTTTACCCATTTTGTGAATGACTTCAAAGTATATGTAAATCTTTTACAACAATCACAAAACAAAAAAGCACTGAAAACATTTCATTTCATGTAAATGTAATTTTACTTTATTTTATATATGTATTTTCTCTTTCAGACAAAATGTGAAATGTAACACCTCCTGTTCTTGTGGCATTGAGTTAATAAAAAATAATAATAAAAAAGTTTAATTCAGGGGTGATAAAGTACAAGATAAATATTTTTTAAATAAATCTATTTTTTTACTTGCAAATTTTTGTCTGTAAAGCCCTTTTTTCTTATTTTTTGTAAAGATTTGAAATGTTATTTGAATACAATCTCTTCCTCCAGCAATGTTTAAAATTAACAATGTGAATCTTACAGTATTGTCTCTTTTCTATAATACCCAGCGGACTGTATTTTATGTGACCTTTTATACATCACTGTGACCTTGCTTTAAGATAGATTTAAAGTGATCTTTGTAATTCATATTACCCCTGGCTTAATCGTTTGTTTCTCTTTTTGTTTTGTTCTGTTGTTTATTTTTGTTCCTGTAGGATTTATACCCTTTCTGTATATTTTTGTGTTGTTGAATATTCCAATAAAAAATAAAATAAAATAAAATAAAATAAAATAAAATAAAATAAAATAAATAAATAAATAATAATAATAATAATAATAATAATAATAATAATAATAATAATAATAATAATAAGTTTAATTCAGGGGTTGTGTTTTTTGTGGAATGCATGTTGAGACTGTTATGCATTTGTTTTTTGATTATGTTAACTATTTCTGGTTTGATGTTGAATGTCTATTTAATATACTGAGTGGTCATATAATTATTATTAACAGGAGATTCTTATCAATATATATTTTTATCTATGTAAAATATAATGCATATTTTACATTGATAAAAAAGATATTGATAAGAATCTCCTGTTCATGGTAAATCTTTTGATATTATTCGGCAAGTTTCATATACACAAGTGTAAATGGTCAAAGAGAAAGCCTAACATCTTCCATTTCAAGGCTGATTTATACATTTATTTTGAAACTCTTAAAGGACTTTCAGGTTGTAAAGCTACCAGAACTGTGAATATACTCCAAAAGCTAAACTCCTCTTTTCTACACTATCAGAAATAAAGGTTTGTGAGCTGTCACTGGGGTGGTACCTTTTCAAAAGGTACAAATTTGTACCTAAAAGGTGCATATTAATAGCTCAAGGGTACATATTAGTACCTTAAAAGTACCTTTTAAATTTTTGCTCCTCTTAAATTTTTTAGGTACTAATTTATATTTTTGAGGTACCAATATGGACCCAAGTACGAATGCGTATACCTTTTGAAAAGGTACCACCCCAGTGCCAGCTATAATACCTTTATTTCTGATATGGTAAATGTTATGTATATCCGCTTTTGTTCTTTATTTGTTTTGTTTTTATCTTTTCTCCTTTTTTCTTTTTGTTATTTTATTTACAGATGTTATGCTTAAATGTGAATATCTTATTGTAAGACTTGTTATCCATTTGAAAGGAAATGTTCAGCAAATACAAAAAATAAAAAATAAAATAAATAAAAAGTTTCATTTAGGGGTGCCTTTAAAAAAACGTGAGCTGATCGTATACACTTTTCCTAAGAAAAATGATTACTCTACCTTATATTCAATCTTATTGGGTGTCTTTATTAAAGGATCAACTAATTTGCTGGAAAAAAGTGTGGCTGTTACCACAGAAATATCATGTTAAAAAATAAAATTAAAGAAATATCCTATAATCTTCCCTACAGAATTAATCCAGAAAAACATTATTTACAAAAATTATTCATTCGTTCATTTCCTTTTCGGCTAAGTCCCTTTATTAATCCGGGGTCGCCGCAGCGGAATGAACCGCTAACTTATCCGGCACATGTTTTACGGAGGAAACCCACGCGAATGCAGGGAGAGCTCCACACAGAAATGCCAACTGACCCAGCCGAGGCTTAAACCAGTGACCTTCTTGCTGTAAGGCGACAGCACTACATACTGCGCCCAATTAAAAAAAATGGAATTAATGTGAATTGTATTTTTTGTAATGAATATGAGGAGACTGCTTTACACTTATTTTTGCATTTTGCATACTCTGTCAACTTATGGAGTGAGGCACAAAAATCTATTAATAACAAATTAAAGTGTTCTAAACCCTTCATTGTTGTGGGAAAATGTACTTTTTGGCTTTACTATGTACCCAAGAGGAAAATTGTTTTTATTTAATTAATTTAATTATTTTGCCAACAAAATTCTACATTCATAAATGTAAATTTACCAATAAGAAACCGAATTTTAAGGTACTGGTGACTGAATTATCAGAATCAGTTTTATTGCCAAGTGTGCTTCACACACACAAGCAATTTGTTTTGGCAACAGAAGCTTTCAGTGTACATAAAGTGACGAGTGACAACACAAAATTAAATACAAGAAAGAAAAGGCAATAAACATTAAACAGACATGCAGTCAGTCAAAAAGATCTGGATGTTGAATTGTATGTACAGATATGCTGTAAATATACAGGTTATAAGTTGCTGTGTACAAGTGCGTATGAGAGAGCATTGCACGTTTATTGCACAGTAGGGGAATATTTAACTGTTCATGAGGTAGATGGCCTGAGGAAAGAAACTTTTCCTGTGTCTATCTGTTTTTGTGCTTGGTGCTCTGTAGCGCCGACCAGACGCTAACAGTTCGAGCAGGTAGTGTGCTGGGTGTGAGGCGTCCAGAGTGATTTTACGAGCCCTTTTACTCACTCTGGAAGAGTACAGTTCTTGAAGTGTAGGAAGGGTAGTGCCAGTGATTCGTTCAGCAGTCCGGACTATTCGCTGTAGTCTACGGAGGTCGGTTTTGGCAGCTGAGCTGAACCAGACGATGATTGAAGTGCAGAGGATGGATTGGATGACAGCTGAGTAGAATTGTACGAGCAGCTCCTGTGGCAGGTTGAACTTCCTCAGCTGACGAAGGAAGTACAGTCTCTGCTGGGCTTTCTTTACAATGGAGTCAATGTGAATGTCCCACTTCAGATCCTGAGAGATGGTGGCGCCCAGGAACCTGAATGACATAATATATTCACCTGAATGAATATATTATGCTTATATATTAGCATATCAGAGACTTTCTAAATAAGAAAGCACTACGCACTTTAAAACTTTGTGAATTTACAAAGTATTAATGTGATTATTACATATGTACAGTTTGTTTATTTGTATTTAATTTATGCTTTCCCCCTGGTATGTAAATTTTTTGTACTGTTAAAATGTTATAATAATAATTTAAAAAAAAACGTAAGCTGATGGCACTCCATAACCCTACCGAAACACAACTGTTCAATATTTTAGTTAAAAATGAGGTAAAATGCTTGGGTGTTGTTATTTCTAAAGACTCTAAAGTAATGGAAAAATGTATCTGATTGATAATATGATAACCCTGGGTTCGCGTAGGTTTCCTCCGGGTGCTCCGGTTCCCCCCACAGTCCAAAGACATGCAGTACAGGTAAATTGGGTATGCTAAAATTGTCCGTGTGTAGTGTGAATGAATGTGTATGGATGGATGTTTCCCAGGAATGGGTTGCAGCTGGAAGGGCATCCGCTGCTTAAAACATATGCTGGATAAGTTGGCAGTTCATTCCGCTGTGACGACCCCCGATTAATAAAGGAACTAAGCCGAAAAGAAAATGAATGAATGATAATATGATAATAAGTCAAAATATATTAAATTTGTGGGTTCAAATGGATCTATGTATTTTGGGTAGAATTATTTTACAAAAGTCAGAAGCACTTTTCAGGATGATTTACCCAGATTTTTCTTAAAGTATATCCGATAGGTGCTTTAAAAATCAAGTGCAATATAAATTTTTATGGAAAAATAAGCATCAATATCTAACAAAATCAGATGTAGTGAAACCAAGCAATGAGGGAGGATTGAATGTAATTGATTTTGATGTTATGAATTGTACCCTTAAGCTGAAGTGGCTTCAAACCTTCCTTCAACATAAACATTCTTTCTGGTTTAGTTTTTCTTCAGAAATTTTTTGATTCCTTTGGGGGCATAGATTTTCTTTTAATATGCGATTTTGAGCCGTCAAAGTTAAAGTGTAAATTGTCGTCTTTTCATATTGCTGTATTTGGAAGTTAATATACAAACACAATTTTTCCACAACATAGTTGTTCTTTGAGGAATAATAAGTATATCTTTATTAGGAGGAAATCTGTGTTTTTCCAGGAGTGGATGGACAAAGGTGTTCGGTCTATTATACAAAATTTGGATGGGGTTGGACATTTCCTCAGTTATGTTGATCTTTGTTGAATGCTATTCCTGTTGGTTTGGTTTTGCTTCTATTCTTCTGTGAGAATCTTATTATTGCTGGTATTAATTTTACTGGGCAGAGCTGTAATAATAAGACTTTAAGAATGTTAGTAAATACACAGCTTTTCCCTTCTAAAGTTAAGAAGAACCCACTTGTTTTAGATTTTTCTGAAGACAAGGTGGTTCAAATTCGAGCAAGATTACTCTCTTTTCCACTATATCAAAGGCAACATAAGTTCAATTTAAAATTATTAATGATATTTATCATTGTAATGAGTTCCTGAGGCAGTTTTAATATGGATTGTAACGTTTGTACCTTTTGTGAAGCAGACATAGAGTCATTGGAACATGTTTTGTTTATGAACATTTTCAAAAGAGTTATGGGATGACATTTCTGTTTGATTAAGATTAAAGTATGTTATACCTGATTTTGATTTAAATTCTGATCTAAAATTTTTGGCTAACAATATTGTGACTGGCAAATTATTTCATCCATAAATGCAGATTTTTTTTATTAACACCACACTTTTTTGCTTTTACAGAAAGATTTAATGGTCTTCTTCAATTCTTTAAAGCTTACGTGACTTAAAAAAAGCCCTTTAACTATGTAGTCTGTTAAACTTATTTTTCGATGATTAACAGAACATGCAAACTCCACACAGAAATGCCAACTGACCCAGCCGAGGCTCAAACCAGCGACCTTCTTGCTGTGAGTTGGTCGTGCTATACCCACTGCGCCACTGTGATGCCCCAGATGATGTAAATTTTAATGTAATTTTATTAGAGATGAAGTCATATTTCTCTGTCTTTGCATTTGGTATGTTTGCTCAAACAAACAAACAAGCAAACAAGCAAACAAACAAACAAACAAACAAACAAACAAACAAACATTAGAAGCTAATGATTTATATATTTCTCATTTAATTTACACATGATTCGTTTGTTTATGCTATTGTATACAATTTACATTTTCACTATAAATACAAAGAAATCATAAGGAACATGCTGAATAAGGTAAAAACTTTAAGTAGAAAGGTTAACTAACAGCAACGACAACAAAAAACAATGCAATGATAATATGTTAATAATATTATTATATTAATAATGTTAATAATATTATATGTTAATAATTAAAAACCCTTAATATGTATTTTTTATTATTATATTTTTTATTATTATTATTTATTTTGTAGTGTTAGGCCATTACTTGCAGTGAATATTTGATATTTTTTTTACTATATTTTATTTTTTTTATCAAACAAAGGCCAAAAAGATATCTGAATATTAATGTAATATTGATATTACAAAAGATATGAATCAAAAGCTGTTTTAAATATTAAAAATCAGCCTCATAAGCGAAGCATTTTTTATTATCAGGATTTGTTTTATATTTATAAAAATGGAAAAATAATCAGCTTAGTTGCAATTATCCTTTATGGACTCCAGGTGGCTGCAATGTTCACATCTTTTACGTTTCTTGTTCTGCACATTTGACAGAACAAAGACCGGAAAAAATACATAAGTATAGAACGTGATTGAATAAATAGTAAAGGTTTATGAGGTATATACATAATAAATGTCAAATATAAATGTCAAAATTAGGTAACTTTTACTATTTAATATAATTGAATTAATTAAAAAAATCGAATCGATCAATAATGTAATAAAACAGTCATTTAAATGGTCATAAATAATAATGCAGAACACTTCATTACACTAATTTGATCATTGAATTTTAAGACGTGCAGTTGACGCATGACGTCATTTCCGGTTCTGCCATTTTGCGGTTGCGGATCAGTCTCGAGCTGTTGGTGCGTTTCTTGCCGAAAACCGAGAATATAGTCTAACAAAACAGACAAAATAAACCGGCAAAATGTCAGATTTTGACAGCAACCCCTTCGCGGACCCCGACTTTAGCAACCCGTTTCAGGTAATGACACATAAGTGATGCTTTTATTATTGTATTCGGTGTAGTGGTTTTGTGTGTGTGTTTTTACAGGTAACGTTAAAGTCGATAGATTCTTGTCATCATGTCGATTACGTTTATATCTAATAGATATAAACGTAATATAAATATATTTACTTGAAAAGACAAAACCTGTTATTCGACAGTCTGGTGGATGTAATTATGTCATTATTAAGTGTTTGTTTTTGGTTCATCAGCTTTTATGATTATCATAGAGTTTCTGATTCGATTTTCTGGTCCAATTCTGTGTTCAGTCCCTTTAAAACCAGCCTTTAATCAACTATAAATTAAATCTGACCGCATTAACATGTATGCTGTTATGGGTTTATTGTTGTATTATAATGAATGGAGCTTAATTCTGCTCGGTTTCTGTTTATCATGTTTTTATTTATCATGCATCTCTTACCTGGTGAGAAATCTGCTGTTACAGTAGCTGCTCATGTCTAAAATGAATATGGTGTCTTTAAAACGTGTGTGTAGATTAGAACAAGGCTGAATGCTGATGTTTAGGGTTCTTAAAGGATGATGTGTGTATGTTTGGGCTGCTGGGACAGATAGATGGATGTAGGCCGGCCCTGTTTTGATCAGTGACGTGTGTGTGTGTGTGTGTGTGTGTGTGTTTGTGGCTCCGGTCAGCTAAGGGAATTAGATCCCTGACAGCCTGTTTTATTTTTTATTTTGTTCAGCAACATTGAGCCAAACGTGCAAGCATGGGTCTTCTGAACACCATAATGCACCAGAACTGTTGATTCGGTGCACCTTTTGTAAATAAATCACTTGTAGATGAGTTAATCCTACTGTAAAGCCTACTGTCATATCTGAAACATGATTTTTAATGCCTCACTGGATTTTATAACTTAGCTGAAAACCTGTTGCACACAACCTACAACATACTTTCTGCAATCTTTTCCTTATTTTAGATCTTTCTTTCTTTCTTTTTAGTTAATAAAAGACATTTTAGTATAATTGTAAAAATATCCACCTTTAGATTGTGGTTTGCAAGTCTTTTTTACTGGCCATTTTTTTTTTATTTATATGATTTGAAATTAATAAATAATAAATGTTCTATTGTTGATCGTCAATTCGTGATTCCATATATTGTAGAATATGTTGGAAGAAATAAATATTAAACAGTTGATTATCCAAACATTTTTAAAGATATGAGACTTTTCATTAACTTTATTTGATCAAAATAATAGGATTGCATCAATTGTTTGGCCCTTAAAACAATGAGTAGTGTCACAAAATTCACAAAATGGACACATTGCATATATAAAGCATATATTATTAATTATAAAGTGACAATTAATATTTGTGGATTTTATGTACATATTCTGCTGTACTGTTATGTAGGTCATTTGTTAACATTACAATATATCCAAATCTTTCTTGCTTTATACAAATACAAATATCAGCATCTTTACCAAACTGCACATTCACCCCTTAATTAAAAAAAATACAATTTATTAATAATATTTTTATAACTATTAAATATAATATTTATTATATCTATTTATTCTAATATTATATCTATAAAAAATCTAAATGTTAATCTACAAATATTTTCTATAAATCTATAATTTTCCCTTAATTTCTAAATAAATCTGAGGTGTTTTTTCTTGTCATGTTCTCACTATATTGCTTACCACATCAATCATACATATCCACATGTTCAGTGCTCCACATAACCGAGTACACCACATTTTGAAAATGAATATGTTTATGCATTTCTGAATATAGGTAATGCCTTTTGGTGCATCTGAACAAAACAGATTTGTTAAGTTAATATATTTATAAAGTAACATTTTAGTCAGCAAACATCTTTAGAAATAGAAATAGAATGATTATACATTAGAGGTGTGAACCTACACTGGTCTCACGGTTCAGTTAGGTTACGATTATCATGCCATCGATTCGGTTCAATTCGATATCTCGGTGCATCACAGTGCATTGACGATGCTTTCCATACACATTTATATATTTTCTTCACAGCACAGCAATTATTGTATTAAAATATATAAATATATTTATATACTATTTGTAAAACAATTTTGTCCTTTAATACAGTCAGATATATAAACTGTGCCTTTAAACAACACAAGGATTTATAGCACATAAACAAATATAAATATCCCGCTCGCTTTCTGAGCCTTGTCTACCAAGTTCTTTCTTACACCCCTTTGATTGGTCACGCGCTCAACAGGAAGGGCTGCGATTGGCTCTTACAAGCTGGCGCTCTTCACAGATGCACTCATGGGCCACAGTGAGAGAGAGAAATGGAGATTACTTTCATTCTCTTAATTGCCGTGAAATAGTGGCTTTTGCTGTAAGTGTAAGTGAAACAGTGTTCAGCAAACACACACGCAGTGAAATTGTGCACAGTTTCTGAGTTTTTACGTAGTTAGAGCGTTGTAAATACTCGCGGCTCGCCTCCCTCGCCATAGTAAGCTACGGCGACATATCGCATGTGAGATAAATGACGTCAGTACATAATAACCGGTTATGATTATTACTGAACCGATACAGAATTGTCCGCGTCTGCATCGCGGTGCACAGAAGAAACGATTAATTTTGACACCCCTAGTATACATTTAAATTCATGTAAAATATTGGGGAAAATACTAACTACAACATTTCAAATAAAATTGTACAAATTTTTAGTTTCTTTTAAATTTTGCTCTCTTTTTTTAATTATTATTTAATATTTTTTTCTAAAATATCAATTTGAACCATCATCATAAGTTATTTTGTTAGATTATCTCCAGATTTAGCTTCAGTACTGACTAATCTAATGTATATGCACAAATATAATAATGTAAAGCTTCCTATAGAAAGTATTCATTTAAATGAGAGATTTGGGAGGGGTGTACTCATATATGCTGAGCACTGTATCGATTTAAAGCTCAACTTAAACAGAAATCCCATTTAGATTTGAGAATATTATTATTTGAGAATAATATTATACCAACAACACAAACAGCCATCTGCCTTGTGTTTTCCCTTTTTGTTTTCTTCCTCTTCTAGTCTCCAGGGAGAGTTTGTGTATTTGACATTACAGGTGTTGTGGACTCAGAGGTGGGATGGGACCCGCCTTGGAGGTGCAAGGGGAACAAATGCAAATTCATGCGCACCAGATTGTGGCCTGTGTTCGGCTGGATAGGACATAATCATTAAGACCTCATACTGAAGCAACCTCTGCTTTTGGTCACTGAGGTCTCTCTCTTTTCGGCCTCATTTCTGAAATCAAACCACCCACTCAAATGCTTGCACACACACATCATCATCATCAGCAGTTTTGCCTCTTCAGAAGTGTTTCTATTAAAGCATACCCTATGTAAGTCATCATTAAACCCAGCTGCTCAGACGAGGTATTCTTTTAGTGATCAGCAGTAATGGCATGCAGTCCGTCATGGAGTTGCCTTGGTAACCCAACACCAGCGTAGCCGACCGACTGTAGCGGCACATGTCTCAATAATTCATGCGTCGTCTTGATTGCATTGTGTTTCTGACTCACGTCTTCAGTGTCTTGGGCCTTCTGTGTTGATTAATTTGAGTTTTTTTCTGCTTGCATGCAACCTTTAAGAAGTGTACTTTATGGTTAGGTGGATTTCTTAGCCATTCAGCATGCAGGTAGTGGCATCTTAAATTGAATATGGAAACTTTGTTGAATCCTGCATTGCGTTTATATGCTGATGCTATTTGTTGGTGGAAACACAGCAGTTCAGAGCATTTACAAACAAAGACAGGTTTGATTTGGTCTGGTCTTTATATAGTGATCATTCTATGGACTGTACTGCATTATTAATCATCTGGCTGGTGTGTTGGTTAAAGACTTTGAAGTCAGACTTAAAATGAGGAAACTGGCTATACTGTGGTAATAAATAAATGCGAGTTGTTGACTGTATTGGGAGTTAGGGCTGTGCGATTTGGGGAAAATATCTAATTGTGATTTTTTTTTAACAGATATTGCAATTTTGATTTGATTTGTAGTTTAATTTTGTAGGCAAGCTTCAGCTCAATATTCTTTTTAGCAAGACACTCCTCATATAGCCATCTGTGGTGCTTTTTTATGTGCTGATTATTGCAGCTAATCTGCAACAGCTCTTACAAATTACCTGTTTTTGTTC
Source organism: Danio tinwini (assembly GCA_903798205.1). Classification (NCBI taxonomy): domain Eukaryota; kingdom Metazoa; phylum Chordata; class Actinopteri; order Cypriniformes; family Danionidae; genus Danio; species Danio tinwini. The sequence continues at coordinate 666,134 of CAIGQZ010014538.1, forward strand.
GGTGTCAGTGACTTTGAAACCAAAATATTCCCATATTACCGACATGCTGTTTTTCTTTGATATTAATTAGTCTGTTAATGCTTCTAAAGCGGCAGACAACATCATCCCTCTCGCATGTCACCTTAAAGGGTTTAACAAATAATGCACAGCACTACTACGATTACAGAAAAGTTTGCGCTGTTATATTATAATTCACTGATCTTTTAATACGTTTTGGTGCGATTATAACCCGCTATTAAAAAAAACGACTGAATGTTTTGAATGAGAAGCTGTAATGTAGCCGTGGCGGGATGAATTTTGGTGTGGCGCCCCGCCATAAAAGAATGAATGTAGAGGAAACCATCCCTCTTTTCCTCACTCTCCTGTTTGTTTGTTTTATTGAGGGCTTTCCGCATAGTTAGATTGCGCAATTCTGTTTGGGCAGAACGAAAGTGTGCTCACTCAATTGGCTAATAAGGCTATCACACACAGACAGAAGTCACGCATTTGCTTTGGGTGAGGGAAATTATATAATACAAATATATTTCATAGGGGTGTCAAAATTAATTGTTTCTTTGTGCACCGCGATGCAGACACGGACGATTCGGTATCGGTTCAGTAATAATTATAACCGGTTATTTTGTACTGACGTTATTTATCACATATGGGATATGCCGCTGTAGCTCACTATGGCGAGGAAGGCGAGCGTGAGTATTTACAACGCTCCAACTACTTAAAAACGCAGAAATTGTGCACAATTTTACTGCGTGTGTGTTTGCTGGACAGTCTTTCACTGACACTTACAGCAGAAGCCCATTCATTCAATCCATTTCTCTCGCCCATTTGACCTGCTGGTGTGACTTTTCCTCTCCTCTCTGCTGTTCCAGCGATACTTCTGGATCCAGACACGAGCTCGTGTCTGCAGAGCGAGTTTTCTCCACCGTGTCTATCATGGATCAGCTGTGATCGCCGCTGCCATTTATCACTGTCACTCATCAGTGAACAGTGCCAGAGTGTTAGAGCCAATCGCAGCCCTTTCTGTTGAGCACATGACCAATCATAGGTGTGTAAGAAAGAACTCGCTAGACAAGGCTCAGAAAGCGAGCGGGATATTTACATTTGTTTATTTGCTATAAATGCTCATGTTGTTCTGTGCATGTACTTGAGTTTTTTAAGGTACAGTTTAAATATCTGACTGTTTGTATTAAAGGACAAAATTGTATTACAAATAGTATATAAATATATTTATAGATTTTAATACAAGAATTGCTGTGCTATGAAGAAAATATAAAAAACTGTGTATGGAAAGAATCGCCAATGCAACGAGATATTGAATTGAACCGAATCGATAGCATGATAATAGTAACTGTACCGAACCGTAAGACCATTGTAGGTTCACACCTCTAATATTATTTCATATCGTAGCTTCTTGCGATTTTTAGCTAATCACAACGTTTTAAATCGCGATTGTGTTTCGATTCTGATAAATTGCACAGCCCTATTGTGGGTGTTTAATTAAATTTATATGCACATTATTTTGTCTTTTTATGATTTTTAAAAATGTAATTTTTTACGAAATATCATAACTGCATACACTCAAATGACTTTTGCTGCTTGTTCAAGCTACTTATTTAATATTAGTTGAACCAACACAATTATACATTTTTTTTTGGGAGACAGCCTAATTTTTTTATGTTTAATCTACTTAATTTTGTATAAAAAAGATTAAGGTAATTTAACCAATTTGTGTTGAGACAACATGAAGGAATTGTGTGGAGCTCAGCATTTTTTAATAATGCACTTCCTAATGCATGCCATTGTGATTTAAACAGCACTTTTTGCTCAGTCATATTGTCATATTGTTTTGAAGAAGCTTCTCTGTAAAAATAAAATAATTATATAAAAAAATTAATGAAACTGAAAATAAATATTCAGTAATCCAAACTTCATCAAACATGACTCTGAAACATGACAATTCATTAAACATAACACACATTCTGCTGTAAATTAGGTTCATTGCAAATTGTTGCAAACATTTGATATAAGATTTAAACAAACAAATTAAGTTGAACATTACTAAATTTAATTTGTTTGTTTAACTTTACCCCATAGAAATTGTTTACAACCGCTTACCCTAAAAAAAAATCCAATGAATCTTTTTTTCTTCTTCAGTACAATGAAGACAATTTTGTCATAAGTTATTTTAAATTTAAGTTAGTTCAATAGTGAACACTCAATTTCAACTCCTCGAACCAATGTTGATTTAGGAGCTTTAGCTGTAGGTACTCTGAAAGAAATGATTAATTGGATTTACTCAATTTTTTTTTAAGGTAAGTGGTTGCAAACAATTTGTATGGGCTGAATTTAAACAAACACAGTAGGTTGAACATTCATTCATTCATTTTGTTTTTGACTTGGTCCCTTAATCTGGGGTCACCACAACGAAATAAACCGCCAACTTATTCAGCAAACGTTTTACACATTGGATGCCCTTCCAGCTGCAACCCATCACTGATAAACATCCATACACACTCAATCACAAGCATACACTACAGAGAATTTAGCTTACCCAACTCACCTGTACTGCATGACTTTGGACTTGTAGTGGAAACCGGAGCACCTGGAGGAAACCCACACGAACACAAGGAGAACATACACACAAAAACTCGAACCAGCAACCTTCTTGCTGTGAGGCGATCGAGCTACCCACTGCACCACTATGCAGCCCTAAGTTGAACATTGCTAAATTTAGTTTGTTTAAATTCAGCAAATATAAATTGTTTGCAACCACTTACCTTAAAAAAAAGTAAATCCAGTGAATAATTTTTTTCAGAACTTGTTGTTGGGAACTAGACATCAGCGCGGTCCCACAAACTAAGTTACGCCTACCTGGCCATTATTGTGGCTGCATTTATAACTTTTGCATGTGTATGTAACACCTAAAAATATTTTTGCTGATGTTTCATATGTCATGCGTTTGCTCATTCATCATACCCTTATGTCCCTGTCTGGTAGTTCCTGTGTTCCTGTGTTTATATTTCACCATATTTCTAGGAACTATGAAAATGTTCCTTCAATGTGAAGTCCCCATAATAGTGTATTTATTCAGCTGCATTGTATTTTTGTTCTGAGGTAAAATTGATCATTTTACTCAGTGTTAGGGTTGTGTGATATTAAAGAAAAATGTAATATGCAATGCTGTTAAATAATGCATTTTTTTATTTTTTAATATCCAAAATGTAAAAAAAATGTTATAACCAATATATCTATCATTATTTCAGTAAAAAGAAAGCAGCACTACAACTTCTTAATGTTAACCGCCATTTCTTTCTTTACTACTTGTACTACTTGTATGTATATTGTAAATGTATATCGCAATATGCACATTTACAATATTTTGATAATTTTAACACATTGTGCAGTGAAGTTTTTTTTAATCTTTCTAATGGAGCATTCACACCAGACGTGGCTTGCTCGAATAAATCACGCTATTCGCGTGTAACTAGACGCATTAACATTTTAAGTTTACTGGCTTCACTCGCGCGTCAAACTCGCTTCATCAAATTCACCGCTCAATAGTCTGCTCGGTGACTAGTTTTGTTGCTAAATGGCTAACATGGATTTTATTGAGAGTAGCTGTGCTTTTTGTGCTTTAGGAAGGCTGAAAAACAGCGTAGATTACTTCGGCGCCATATCTGAGTCCATCAGATCCGTTCAGAGGTGCACACAGCTCTGAAAGTTCATAAACTCCTCTACAAACTATACCTGGATGATGGAAGCTTTCAGCGGTGCTTCAGACTGAGCCAAGCCCAGTTTGATGAGTTGTTGTCTGGTGTCACCGCCATACTAGAGCAAGCCCCTTATGGTTAACGGGGTGCGAATGTCAGCTAAAGTTTAGATTTTCCAACTTGAGCGATTCACCGCCTCATTTGTGCAAATAGTGAAGCAGGATGTCTATTTGCTTTATTGCATTGACTTAACATGTAAATCACTTGATGCTTCATCCAGGTCTGGTGTGAACCATAGACTGTAAAATATTTTGAAATAGTATCCGTGACGTCACCCATAGGTTTCTGAACACTGCAAAAGAAGCTACAAGTAGGCGCGGCCAACCGTCGCCATTTTGATTGCGCAGCATCGCACCGACCGCGGTATACCAAACAAGGGCAAAGCCGGAGCATGAGTGGAGCTACAGAGGCATGCTGGCATTTAGCTTAGACCTGGCTTAAAATAGACTTTTCTTTGGGAGAACGCTTAATACTTTATTACCTGCGACTTGTTTGTGTTCTGACCACATGTGCTTGTACACTACATTAATAAAATGTTTAGATTTTTAAAAACACTCCTGTAAAACATTGAGCCACTAAACAGTGTTCTTATGACTTTTTTTTACAGGAGAAAATCGCAAATTACTTCCAAACACTTCAAATATACAGTGAGTGCAGAATTATTAGGCAAATGAGTATTTTGACCACATCATCATGCTTTATGCATGTTGTCTTCAAGCTGTATAGGCTCAAAAGCCTACTACCAATTAAGCATATTAGGTAATGTGCATCTCTGTAATGAGAAGGGGTGTGGTCTAATGACATCAACACCCTATATCAGGTGTGCATAATTATTAGGCAACTTCCTTTCCTTTTGCAAAATGGGTCAAAAGAAGGACTTGACAGGCTCCGAAAAGTCAAAAATAGTGAGATATCTTGCAGAGGGATGCAGCACTCTTAAAATTGCCAAGCTTCTGAAGCGTGATCATCGAACAATCAAGCGTTTCATTCAAAATAGTCAACAGGGTCGCAAGAAGCGTGTGGAAAAACCAAGGCGCAAATTAACTGCCCATGAACTGAGAAAAGTCAAGCGTGCAGCTGCCAAGATGCCACTTGCCACCAGTTTTGCCAAATTTCAAAGCTGCAGCATCACTGGAGTGCCCAAAAGCACAAGGTGTGCAATAAGAGACATGGCCAAGGTAAGAAAGGCTGAAACACGACCACCACTGAACAAGACACACAAGCTGAAACGTCAAGACTGAGCCAAGAAATATCTCAAGACTGATTTTTCTAAGGTTTTATGGACTGATGAAATGAGAGTGAGTCTTGATGGGCCAGATGGATGGGCCCGTGGCTGGATTGGTTAAGTGCAGAGAGCTCCAGTCCGACTCAGACGCCAGCAAGGTGGAGGTGGAGTACTGGTTTGGGCTTGTATCATCAAAGATGAGCTTGTGGGGCCTTTCAAGGTTGAGGATGGAGTCAAGCTCAACTCCCAGTCCTACTGCCAGTTTCTGGAAGACACTTTCTTCAAGCAGTGGTACAGGAAGAAGTCTGCATCCTTCAAGAAAAACATGATTTTCATGCAGGACAATGCTCCATCACACGCATCCAAGTACTCCACAGCGTGGCTGGCAAGAAAGGGTCTAAAAGAAGAAAAACTAATGACATGGCCTCCTTGTTCACCTGATCTGAACCCCATAGAGAACCTGTGGTCCATCATCAAATGTGAGATTTACAAGGAGGGAAAACAGTACACCTCTCTGAACAGTGTCTGGGAGGCTGTGGTTGCTGCTGCACGCAATGTTGATGGTGAACAGATCAAAACACTGACAGAATCCATGGACAGCAGGCTTTTGAGTGTCTTTGCAAAGAAAGGTGGCTATATTGGTCACTGATTTGTTTTTGTTTTGTTTTTGAATGTCAGAAATGTATATTTGTGAATGTTGAGATGTTATATTGGTTTCACTGGTGAAAATAAATCATTAAAATGGGTTTATATTTGTTTTTTGTTAAGTTGCCTAATAATTATGCACAGTACTAGTTACCTGCACACACAGAAATCCTCCTAAAATAGCTCAAACTAAAAACTACTTCCAAAAATATTCAACTTTAATATTAATAAATTTTTGGGGTTCATGGAGAACATGGTTGTTGTTCAATAATAAAATTAATCCTCAAAAATACAACTTGCTTTATAATTCTGCACTTCCTGTAGTCTGTATTAGTAAATGCAAGGCTATTGATGAAATTCAGGCATAACACTGTACGACAACACTTCAGATGACTGTTCTACAGCCTACAGCTAATCAATCTGTCAGATTCTGGAGTGCATTACAGATTTAAAGAACATTATAAATGATAAATGATCTTAAATAAAACAAATACATTTATAGAGATGGTATAAAAGTATATAATTTCACTCACCTGGGAAATGGAGGCCACGTGAATGGTTTGTGAGCACAATTAAGTGCACACAGCATGCTATAGTGTCTGATAATTGCAAGAAATAATCCCAAAAGGCAAATGACTGTAAAGAAACATTAACCAAAACAAAAATACGATGTATATGCCGAGCTCAGCGGCTAATCAGCCGGAGTCAGCTGAGGTGACGAGACAGCGAGCAGCGAGAACTAGCTGTCACTCAAGTGGCCACGCCCTTAATTATGCAGACTTAATATAACCTAGTAAAAATGAAACAAATGCGTTATGAAAAAATTCACCCCCTCACAGTTGTCATGAAGGGTAATCATAGCTATATGCACCAAAACTATCTTTTGTACCAGGCTGTAAACGAGTTTATCAGCTGTAAAAATGGCCAATTTACCAATGCAGTCAGAAATCATCTGGATTTCCTGGAGCCAGCCCCCCAAGGCGAGTCGATGAATTGCAGTTTTAGTTACTTCCGTATTTGCTTCACGAGGGAGAGCGGGAGGTTGCCGCTTGGTGTGAACGCAAAGACAAACTCTTCAAGCCCCCTTCTTACACATGGAAACACAATTTAATATCGATGCTCTCCCTCTACTCAGTGAATTTCATAGGGTCTGTTAATTATGTTTAAAATTGTAGTTTCATTACACATACTTTTTATTTGCTTGCATTTCTGTTTCTCATAAGCTGTATAACTTAAGATTGTTCAATCAGTAATACTCAATATAAAATATAGTTCGTAATAAAGCCATATAGAATGTGAAGAAATAAATGGGAAGGGTATCAATAAAACATGAACACAAGTGGTCATAAGAGCCAAGTTTGATTTGATGTTGTTAAAACCACTGTTTGATATTTGGAGGATTGCACATTTTTCACTGGAGTTTGCTGTTTGGTAATTCCTAAAGTGATAGAAATCACTTTACTCACACTTTACTTCTTCCAAAGACTTTCTTTTTTCTGTTGAACGCAAATGATGATACCATTGACTTCCATAGTATTTGTTGTTCTTAGTTTTCAGCTTTCTTCCAAATCTCTTCATTTGTGTTCAACAGAATAAAGAAACTTTTAAAGTTTTGCCACCACTTGAGTAAACAGTGAGTAAATTTTCATTTTTGGGTAAACGATCCCTCAGAGTTAAACATTTGTGCGATTTTATTTTAAAGCTCAAGGTTAATAGTCTTCATCCTGGATGAAATCCTGCTAGAATGGACTCCCGTTGTGCTGAAACAGTGTGAATGATGCAGCCTCATCAACAAGTAGGCGTTTTGCAGAATGTTGCAGAAGCGTCAAACTAAATGCATGCATACATGTGGCTCTGACCGAGCACATTTCACCTTATTACAGTGATTTCATAATGCAGCAACTGTCAAACTTGTAAAACTCCTCAGCTGTGTGTGTGTGTGTGCGCAGTAAGAAAGTAGGCTGTCTAAATGAGGTCCGTCTGATTCTGTCCATCATTCAGCCATAGTAATGAGAACACAAGAATAGAGAGCAAAAACTCTAATGATCTGATTAGATGGATGTTTCTGGAGATCCGGCCTGCTCTGCAGATGCAGGGGAACCTATTACAGTAAGCCCCTGTCACTTTGTGTGTGTGTGTGTGTGTGTGTGTGTGTGTGTGTGTGTGTGTGTTTGCTTTCATTCACAGTGTTTGTTGAGGGAGTGGTGACTTAGAACAGGGTTTTTTATTTTTAGTTTCTCTCTGAGTCACTCCTGTAATTATCTGTGTAACACAATCATCATGAGACTTTTGTCATGTTTTTCACTGAATGAGAGTTTCGTCAGCAGGGCTTCCGCTCAGATATTTGTGCAACCGTCGGTCTTTGAGTGACATTTTAGCTCTTTTCCAAAGTCAGCTGAGCTGTCTTCATAACAGCATCATAACTGCAGTAAAGCCTTAAAAATAAGCTTAAAAAGATGACTGATCTGAAAAAGTGCTCAAAGTAGCAACCACAAAGAGCTTTCCATGTGGGATTAAAGAAGTCATATGGTGCTTTGTGTCTTTTTCCTTTAGTGTGTAATGTTATCTGTTTTTCTTTGTATAGGATCTGCAAGTTAAAGCTCAGTTTTCCACAAAATGCAGTTTTTATCTAACAAAGCATGGCTGTAGATTAGGGTTGAGCGATGCAAACATATATGAGCAAAGCTGCGATTGTGGTGCACATCTTTTAAAGAAAGAATGGTGTGATTTATAGTAAATCTCCTCTAAAAGGCTAGAGGGCCCTCTCACGAAAACACAAACCTGTCCAAATACACAAAATTTACAATGAACTTGCAAACTGCTTTCCTTTCACTTTTTCCACGCCGCCCTCAACCCGAAAGTGAAAACGAACCTGACCAGTTCATAAAGTGAGAACGGGGGGTTGATGTTGCGGATGAGTCAGTACTTTGGTTTAGGCGGCGGGGAGCGTTTGCCGCCCTCACTATTATGCCAGACCCCTATAATGCAAGTGTTCTGTTGATGTTGTGGATGAAAGTCAGTACGTTGGGTTGGGCGGAGGGGCGCGTTTGCCGCCCTCATTATTATGCGCTCTAGGCGGCCTCCTAGGTCGCCTCTATGGACGTGCCGGCCCTGACTGTATAGACTCGAGTTTGGAGTAAAACAATCTGAAATTAATTGCACAATATTTTATATTGTGCAATTAATTTTATTATGTGCAATTTCACCTGCAGCTTTTACCATACCGACCGCCTAGTTTTTCGCCATTTTGCGATCACTGAATCCAACTCAAAATCAACAAAAAGTAATATCGCAAAATAGGGTTGGGTCGATAGATGATGCCATCGTCCATCGCCAAAGGGCCTATCGGCATCGCGATCTTCAACCTGTTGGTTGTGCACCTTTTTTACCAACCAAGTTTGTCGATGCTATTATAACGACACAGATCACTCCGCCTATTTATGCCAGAGTCCCGTGGAAAAAAGTAATTGACGGGTGGTAATTTGTGTGTAGCTTATCTTTATTTATGATTTGATTAGTTATGTGTAAAACAAAGACAATGCTGGTAAGGTAGTTGAAACGGTAGGCTACAAATAATGAATTCATTATGAATTAATTCATTATTCTAAATAATTCATTCACCACCGCCTACGACAACGATGCCATCGCCCATCGTGAACGCAAAGCAAACAAAATTATCGCGAAACATTTAATTAGCAAATCAAACATCCAATTATCTAAAACATCTGCGCAATGTTTTAGAACTTTATTATTTGTGTCATATATGAAGATTGCATATATTGAAGATTATATATTCAACAAAGGCGGCAACACCAAAGCTCCAAAAATGCAAAATAACTAAAAAAAAATGCTGACACAAAGTGTTTTGTCAGCCTTAATAATTTATAAATTTGCATTGCATTTGCATTGGAATATATAATTTACACTTTTGCGTTTTTGGCTGAGCACCCAGCTAAGAGGTATGTGCATGCTTTTGTAAAGTTTTTCATATATTGAAGATTGAACTTCTATCAATAAACCAATGTATGTATAGAATCGCAAAATCTTCCCCAATTTTCTGGGATTATCTTAATGTCATTATCGACAGATTAAGCCAAATTCGAATTTAACTGAATATTTGAGTAGCTTATCAGTGACCTATGACTCATTCATTTATTTATTTTATTTTCAGCTTAATCACTTTATTAATCAGGGATCGCCACATCAAAATGAACCGCCAACCTATCCAGCATATGTTTTACGCAGCGGATGCTTTTCCAGCTGCAACCCATATCTGGGAAACATCCATATACTTTCATTCACACACATACATGGGTACAATTTAGCTTACCAAATTCACCTATAACACACGTCTTTGGACTTGGGGAAACTGGAGCACCTGGAGGAAACCCATTCGACCACGGGAAGAACATGTAAACTCCACACCAGAAATGCCAACTGACCCAGCCGAGGCTTGAACCAGTGGCCTTCTTGCTGTTAAGCAACAGTGCTACACACTACGTCACCGAACCGCCCTAAAGTCAAATAAATTAGTTGATGAGGAAATCGAAGATATTCATTCTGCATTGATGACATCTATTCACTCAGCTTCTCTACAGTTCTATGTTGCTTCCACATTTGAAAATACCACATTTAATAAAGGTTTTACTCAAGTTTTGTGCTTGAAATAAATTCTTTGTAATATTTAGCAATTGCTATGGGGATTTCTTGTGTTTTATCTGCATTTTGTATCTGGAGTTTACGTGTAAAGACTGATTTATATTTCTGCGTCGAGTGATTGGAGTGACCAACGGCACCTACCTTGCGCGTAGCCGTGCATTTATACTTCTGCTTTCTGTTTGTGTTGCTCTGCAGTACCCCGCTAGCTGGCAGTAGGTTTTTATGTTCCTCTGTGTCGAGTTTTTTCACGGGTGTTTTGTTTTTTTCTGAATGCTACAAGTAGCTAAAACTTGCTCATTTGGCGGACGTGCAACAACCTTAATAATAAGGTAAACGCAAAACAAACGTTTCTATCTTGAGCTATTTCAACACTTGTAAACACTCACTCCATTGGGCTCGTGGCTCTCAGCACCACTCACACTCGTCAGCGAAACCAAGCCGAGCAATCACAGAGCTTGTGCTTCCCGTCGTTGCGACGTGTAGTTAAATTTTTTGAGAGGTGCACGTCGGCATCAGCCACGGCAAGGGGTTTGAGACCACGCGAAGGCTGCACCGGAGCAAACGCGTGCGCTTGATGCAGTATAAATCAGCCTTAAGATATGTTTTGTTTAGTTTTTTTATGTTATGCTTAAGAATTGTCATTTTATGTTATGCTAAATTATGTCATGTTTAGTTATGTCATGCTATGTTAAGTTACACTAAATTATGTAATGTTCTATAAGTTATTATTATGTTATATTTATTACGTGATTTAAAATGATGGCTTAAAATGTAGCTCACGAAGTTTTGGTCTTGAATCTCTGCATGGTGTTTTGCCACTTTCTTGTCTGACAGAGTGGGTGGATGGATTTGTTTCTGCATTTTGCTTCCAGCAATACTCCCAGGTGTTTCAGAAATATATTTTAGTAAACCATAACTTGAGAGATGGACAGGCGAGAAAGAAAGCTGCATACTATTCTTTGGGCCTATTATTCTTATTATATCATAAATGTTAGCTCATCATTTTCCTATCAATTTCTTATAATCATTTTATTTTAACATTTGTTTTAATTTTCATTGTAATTTTTTTACTTTTTCTTAATTTATGGTGCTGTTTATATTGTATGCTTATTTAAGCATTGCAGTTCATTTCACCTGTGGTCTTGGAGCTTTCACTTATATCTTCAAGTTTACATATTTTGGTTTCATGTGCCTTCACACAGCCCACACAAACCTGCATTTCTTTGTCTGTTCCATCTCAAAACAGCATTTAAATTTAAATGTGAAAATCCCTAACGCACTTTATAGTACAGACAGACTTTACAAGGCAAATAAACCTGCATTTAAACAATCTTAACCACAGTAGTGTCAGAGATTTTCTTACTATATGGAGATGAAAATGTCTATAGTAATTATCACCCATAATGCTAAGCATGTTTTTTTAGCCAATCACAAAGCGGCTTTTGGTCTGCATCCCTTCATGTTAATATAAAGGCAACATTAGCATTAGCCATTATGCTTTATGCAGTGTTTCTCAAACACGGTCCTGGAGGACCACCAGCTCTGCACATTTTCCATGTCTCCCTAACCAAACACAACTAATTCAGATCATCAGCTCATAAGCACAGACTGAAAGACCTGTAATGGGACATCCAAAACATGCAGGGTTGGTGGTCCTCCAGTAACGTGGTTGAGAAACACTGCTTTATAGGTTTATCATTTCAGTCTTGCCTTCAATAGGCTTTGATAGTGTCACACCTGCCTATTGCTTTGGGTTTGTTTTGCATGTGCTCACAAAGGTTTGCAGCAGTTTTGTTTGTGTTGATCTGATTTACACCGTTAAGATGATATCTGTTATATTCAGCACGATTCTTGCTGCGGTCTTAAATGAGCTTTCGTTCTGTGAACAATGCACAACAGTCAGGCATTTTGAGCCTCAAATCATCTGTCGTCCTGAAGAAACGCAGCACTGAAGGAGGTCAAACCCAATAGCGCTGCTGGGGTTGAGTTTCCCGCTTTAGAACAGGGTCACCGAATGCAAGCCGCCGCATTATATAGTGATGCACCGGACAGATGAGAAGTAAACCTTAATTTTGGTAGGTTTTTTTCACAGTTTGGGTTGCAGATTAATATGCAAAGCATTTACAGATTAGTGTGTCATAGGGTTGCACAATATATTGAGAAATTATTGTTATCGCGATTATAATATATGCAGTTTCCATATTGCATTTACTATTTTCATCCTCTCCTCAACAGTAGGTGAAACTAGAGCTGAAAATAAATACTAATGCCAGGAGACAAGAGAGGAAAAAGACAACAGCCAGCAAGAATCAGAATTTCTGACGAGGTTTTCAGTCATCTGTGGTGTTTTAATGTCTTAACATTTGCACGTTTTTTATTTTATTAGCTTAGAAAGATATCTTTTACCTGTTAATTTTAGTATGGTCATTACATAAAATATATATATTTTAATTGCTGATAAAATAGTGTTTTGCAAGTAAATCATATGAAACATTGCTATCCCAACACTCAACAACAATATCGCAAGTTTTTCCAGTATTGTGCAGCCCTAATGTGTCATACATTCAGGTAACCATGTGCTCTGATATGTCCCAACTCACTTTTTTGATGGAGTAAAAGCGAGTATTTTGATGGTGATTGGGAAGGTGCTTGCATTTAGACAATATACCAATATTAGGTCTTGCGCCCTTGATAAAATTGTAAATTTATACAACAAACTCCTTTAACATCAGTATTAGTTTCTTGCGTAATTATTGTTGTTTTGCAGTATTTCAAATTCAGATACTGCGAAATTAGCCAGCATGCGCCTGTCAACGCTTATTATTTTTCAGTTTCTAGCTAGTGGCCATACAGGCCCCCAGCATCACAATCTAGTTTAAATACAGATTTGTTTCTGAACGAGTCAGAATCGGCACAGAAAGAATCGTAATGAATAAATTTCCATAAAACTAATGTGTAAAACGTAAAAAAAAACTTTACAATTTTTAGATAAAAATGTGCTGTAAATGACCCCTCAGTCATAATCCCATAAGCCCTACATTTAGTTTGGGATCGTAGTTTTGTCTTTCTAAGTATGCAAAGTATTAATGTACTGATTAACTACATATATTATTCCATTGTCTGAATGTATATACAAACGTATTATGCCTGATGGCCGGGACTCACCACTAGGGCTGGACGATATGGCAAAAATTTATATCATGATATATTTCTTAATTTCGGTCGATACGATATAATTCCGATATCGATATGGACAACATTTAAAAGACAGGAAAAAACTGCCAAGAACACACAATGGATGTCTGTACCTACAAATGTTTGCAAACTGAATTTGCCAAGTCTATAATATCTCCTAGCTCCTATAACTTAAAAAAATTTATAAAAACTGAAAAAAAAATTATGTTCACTTTTATTTGTATTTAGCCTTTACAAACAATATTTGCAATAATATTTGCAATAGAAAAAGAGTTGTTTTATCACAACTAGTTGTCACAATACTGAATTTCAGTACTAAATGGCTGCTGAATTTTAAAAATGTCCATTTTCCGCTAAAATTGTGTTTACGTGCTCAACAGAAATGACTGCCATTGGCCATAAAGCTCATTGAAACAGAAAAAGGAACACTGAATCGATTTAAAGTTGTGAAGATCAGTCGATTCGTCATCGGATCGCTGGTATGTCAGCTTATAGACAAACCAGATGATCTTCCCGGCTTTAAAAAGCTCCAGTGTCCCTGTATCTGTGGTTAGACTCAGCAAACAGCGGTGAGTTCGGTGAACTGATGACCTTAACAGCCAATCACAGTCATATCTGTTGAGCATGTGAACACAATGGCAAATTAGTGGTGTTTAAGAACGCACTCAACAGCGCTCAAATATTAGTGGGAAGTTTTAAAATTTTTACTACAGATTGATACCGAAATTCAGTATCGTGACAACCCTAATCACAACTCAAAATCACAGATTCTGCGATGTGACTGTTGCATATTCGCATATTGCGATAACAAGGCCGAAACGATATATTGTGCAGCCCTAATTGTCACTCAGAGATTTGCTCCTGCAAATATGTTTGATAATCTTATAATCCATATCATACTCTTTGTGTTGCTTCTTTACTTCTAATTGTTTACTTGATTACGTCACTTCAGTTTTTGGCCAAAAAATGCGCTCTTGTTAGGCAGCCCACTAGGTTTTGCCACAGCATCATTTTTGTCTGGTCAGGTGATCATCAGACTTCAGTGTCTCTCAGTGTGTGTATAATAACAGATTACTGAAGACAAAGAGTGTCTTCCCTCTACTACAAATGTTTGTGTGTGTGTGATTATGCCATGAAACATTCATCGTTATGCAGACTGAAATATTCATGGCTCTGGAGTCCTGACAGTTCGCCAGCCATATGAAACGGATCCGCCTCAGGACCTGAGCACTGCATACTGGGGCTGCTATGGAAACAAGGGAACATTTTAGTGTGTGTGTGTGTGTTCTGTGGACCTGGTGCATTAAATGAGTCTCTGGTTTAGTCGGTGAGGGAATATTAAACTATACTTATCGTGAATCATATTAATAAACCTTTTCTCTGTGGTGTGTTAGAAATTAATTCTAGTGTACTTACTGCATTAAGATGTCTAATGTAAGTGTGGGAGTATTTAAAGCCATATGCAAGGAGGAATATTTGAATCAGTAGTGTGCTGCAAGAATTCAGGGAGAATATTCTGCATTTTCATTCACATTTGCTGGACTTAATGCGTCAGAAGAAGATTCCAGTTCATTCGTCACTCTGACTGAAGTTAGGTCAAATCAGGCTATTTGCATTGTGCGATCCAGTATTTTAAGCAGTCTAGTGTTGTCACGATACTGGAATTCGATCGTTACTGAAATTTTAAAAACGTCCATTTCCCGCTAACATTTTAGCTCTGTTGAGCTCGCTCTTAAAACTCTTAGCCAGCGTCAGGACGTGGACGCACTGGAGTGCTGTTTTTGCACATGCCAGTGTTTATGAATAGATTACATCAAAAAGAACACGAGTAATCTTGACAAACTGTACATCAGTCTAAAGTTATAACCCTCAAGCCGCGATTGCAGCTAGTTAATTTTTTAATGGGAAGCTTATAAAGAATGTATTTGCTAAATTTGTGTAAGTTGTACAAAAAAAACACTTATTAGATATGGAGTGCATATCATCGTAATCACAACACACACACGCATTCATTGCTGTACATCACGGTTTATTTGGAAAGGTAAGAGTCCACAGAACAACATCCCATCGAGCACATTTAGTCCAACGACACAATAGTGTTGAATTATGGATGGTTATTCGTTTATGTCACTGTTTCTGCCGGAGACCTGTTGTTTACATTGTTTACTATGTTACTTACACACGAAAATGGCGTCTTTGTAGTAAAAAGCAAGTCGATGTCATAGCTTACAGTGTTACAGATAAAATAAGACCACAAACTGAATAAAAAGTCAAAGCTATAGTTACTAAAATCTAAACAAAGCAGTCGAGTGTTTTGATCTTCTGTGTATGCTACACTATCTAGTTTAACTGATGGGGAATTTAGCCAATGGCTGCATGATTCTTTCCACATATGTTGACGTTTATTCATCTATTAAACACTTTGTTTTTTTATTTGACTCTTTGCGCTGTCACTGGTTCAGTGACCTGTCAATCGTTTTGTGACCTGACGTGAGGCACCTGCCCTAGACAGCTTTATGCTAACAGTTCAAGCTAATGGCAGAATGGCTGGTTTGCAAAAAGGAAACAAAGAAAATGGATTGTCCAAAGTTTTACTCGGCACTGATTTGCCATTGTGTTTACGTCAAGTGTGTCGCACGCCTGCTTTTGAGTGAAGGTCTCGGTTGTTAGATCGCTCCCTGGGGGCTGGCTGCAGTACAAGTCATAAAGCCCGACTTCTCCATGTTAATGGAGGAGATATTCAATTCAATTCATCTTTATTTGTATAGCGCTTATACAATGTAGATTGTGTCAAAGCAGCTTCACATGGAAGTTTATAGTGAATCGAAACAGTGTCAGTTCAGTTTTCAGTGTTTAAGTTCAGTTTAGTTTAGCTCAGTTCAGTGTGGTTTAATAATCACTACTGAGAGTCCAAACACTGAGGAGCAATTCCATTGATGCGCAGCTCTACAGATCCTGAACCATGCAAGCCAGTGGCGACAGCGATGAGGACAAAACTTCACCAATTGGCGAAAGTGAAGAATTTAAAAAACCTCGAGAGAAACCAGGCTCAGTTGGGTACGACCATTTCTCCTATGGCCAAACGTCTTGTGCAGAGCTGCAGTCTAGGCGCAGTAGCTGGGCCTCAGCGAAGACACGTCTGTCCTTGGAGCATCACAGGAAACAGTCTCATGCTCTCCATCATGACCACCACAGCAGCAGCTCAGGATACGGCCTTGTCCGGAGACCTTGGGATCGTCTCGTCGCTGGTCTTGGATCGCATCAGTGGCGCTGCATAGTCTGAGGGTCTCGAGATGAGTGTCCCCAGGTGGAAATACAGAATAAGGAGAATAATTAGCGTAGCTGCTGTTCATAGTGTATATAAACAAGAAGCAAAATCGTGTGTGGGGCACATCCTGCGTCATACCGCTATGTAATGCACTGAGTGTATGCTTTGCTAAAAAGATAGGTCTTTAATCTAGTTTTGAAGAGTGAGAGTGTGTCTGAGCCTCGGACATTATCAGGAAGGCTATTCCAGAGTTTAGAGGTCATAAATGAGATGGCTCGACCTCCTTTACTCGATTTTGCTATTCTAGGTACTACAAGAAGCCCTAAGTTTTGAGATCTTAAAGAGCGGGTTGGATTGTAGCGAGACAAGAGGTTGGTTAGATAAACAGGAGCTAGATTATTTAAGGCTTTATAGGTAAGAAGCAATATTTTAAATTCAATACGAAACTTAACAGGCAGCCAGTGTAAGGAGGATAAAATTGGGGTGATATGATCATATTTTCTAGACCTGGTAAGAACTCTGGCAGCTGCATTTTGTACTAGCTGAAGTTTGTTAATAGAGGATGCTGGGCAGCCAGCAAACAGAGCATTACAGTAATCCAGCCTAGAAGTCATGAAAGCATGAACTAGCTTTTCTGCATCTGAGATGGATAGCATACTTCGCAATTTAGCAAAAAAAGATATGAGACCAAATAAAAAAATGTATTACACTTGCAATAAAATGTCCCGAAAGATGGTTCTGGTCAGTTAAGGCACTGGTTATCAGCTGATACAGGTGCAGATCTTCATTTTTGTAAAGAGCATGTTTTGAGCAGTAATTTAATAATGGGCGTGTCATCGTGATTGACAGCTGTGATTGACCGTTTCTCAAAGCAGACTTCAGAGCTTCGGCAGGAGACTGAAGTGCTATTATTCAATTTCTGTGTTATTTTACCATGATAAAATGAGTTGCTCAGTAGTAAACTATAGTTTCTGACAAACAGGATCTGGTGGAAAACTGTTTATTCTGTAAGGTCAGGGCTTTATCAGTTTGCTGATACACGCCTAACCACCCAGATAGCAAAATACATTCTCACCTGCCGGAGACTTACCCCTCGGCCCCACTCTGTCTGCTGTACCTACTCGCGCACATTACTTGTGGGCCGATCCGGCTCGAATGTGGCAGCATTGGCTCACTAATGGCCGCCGTTAGCGAGCCGGATTGGCCTGCGAGTAATGTGCGCTAAGGAGCTGGCGCGATTAAATCTTCATTATATAAAACCTCACCTTTGTTAACGTTATTACAACCATTTGCTTTAATAAAACAGCAAACGCAGGCTACTATGTACATTAGCAAGCCTTTGTTATAGTGCAGACACCAGCGGTCAAGTGAGAAGTTTGGGGGCGTGGTTGATTTGATGTACAAGCGTTTGGTTGGAAGTTCGATTCAGCAGTTCCTCCTTTGGCTCTATCAGGCAGTCCTCCTGCGCATGCCCAAGCTCCAATTTCAGCAGTCTTTTGCGACAGTTTGTGCCTGTCACTAGGCGTTTTTTCCTTTACAGCGTTTAATAGAAAATAGCGCTGTCGCGACATCCATATTTTATACAGTAATTGGTTTACGTGCTCAACAGAAATGACTGTGATTGGCCATGAAGGTCATCAGTTCACCAAACTCATTGCCATTTACTGAGTGTAACCACAGATACAGGGTTCATTTGTCAACTGTCCATCCGTCTGTCAACTGTATCAACTGTGTCTATCCGTCCGTCAACTGTGTCCGTCCATCCGTCAACTGTATCCATCCGTCCGTCAACTGTATCCATTCATCCATCCATTCATTCGTCCATCAACTGTATCCATTTATCCATTCTCCATCAATTGTATCTATTCATCCATCTATCCATCAACTGTATCCATTCATCCATCTATCAACTGTATCCATTTATCTTTCCATCCATTCATCCTTTCATCCATCTATCAACTGTATCCATCCATCCATTCATCCTTCCATCAATTGTATCCATTCATCCGTCCATCTATTTATCCGTCCATCAACTGTGTTCATTCATTCATTCATTCATTCATCCATCCATCTGTTCATCAACTGTATCCACTGTTTATCAACTGTGTCCGTCCGTCCATTAACTGTGTCAGTCGGTTCATCAGCTGTGCATCCATCTGTCAACTGTATCTATTCATCCATCCATCCATCCATTCACCAGTCCATCAACTGTATCCATTTATACATCCATCCATCAACTGTATCCATTCATCTGTTATCCATCAACTGTAATCCATTCATCCATCCATCAACTGTATCCATTCATCCATCCATCCATTAATCCATCCATCCATCCATCAACTGTATCCATTCATCCATCCATCCATTAATCCATCCATCCATCAACTGTATCTATTCATCCTTCCATCCATTCGCCTATCCATCTATTCATCCGGCCATCAACTGTGTCCATTCATTTATTCATCCATCCATCCATCCATCCGTCTGTCAGCTGTCTGTCCGTCCATCAACTGTGTCTGTTCATCCATCAACTGTGTCCGTCCGTCAACTCTATCCATCCATCCGTCCATAAGCTTTATTCGTCTATCTTTCCTTCCGTTCGTCCATCCGTCCGTAATGCACACACATACATAAAAACAAAGCTAACATTTTTTTGCATAGATATTTAAATGTATATTTAATTTGTATCATATACATACTGTATATATTTTTATATTAAAATATAAATAAACATTTTCTCAACTAGATGCATGGATAGGATCACGCTGTAGGGGCGTGCATCTGCATCAAATATAATAAACGATCTACGAATATAGATAAATACAAAAATGAAAAATATACAAATGAAATGAACTGTATTTTTATTGTTTTCCGAGGAGTCTAACAGTATTCAGCCACAGTAATTAAATAATCAAATGTAAAATAATACTGCGTAGTCTTTGCTGTATAAATAATTCAATAAAATTAGTTGTTATTAAAGTTACAATTGGTACATTTTCTTCTTTCTGAATGCTTTTAAAATCCTAATACTGTCACAGACCTCAAAAACACAGATAAATGTCATCACACATCCTGACTATTTGATCATATATGCAGCCCTATATGAGATTTTTATAAAAATTTATTTTTTCATGAAGTAATAATATAAGTGGATTACTCCTCTAATAATCTTTGCTTCGAACCCAGGGTTGATCTCTCCCCCTCATCCATTTATAGCATTTTGCTCTGTAAATTACTGGAATCAAGTGGGAGAAAATTACAGCTTGCGTCTGATATTCCTGATGTCCTGGGCTTTGGAAGTGCACGCCGGAATGTGTAGTATTTCCTCGCTGGAGCGTGACATAATGTGTGTTTGCTTTCCCTCTGCTGTTCTGTGCTTTAATCTAATGCAGACTCAGCACTGGCCTTCGGGATTAGTTCAGCTCATTCTAGACTTCTCCGACTTCTGTGTGTGACTTTAGCCGTGATAACTGTACTCTTATCGGTGGCATGTGAAAGTTTGAGTTTGCTTAGATGATTTATGGTTGTTTTACAGCAGCTATTTGTTGTAGAGTCTTGTTACATGTTACTCTACATGATACTGGAATTTCCAACTTTGATACAGTACCTTAA
This sequence comes from Danio tinwini, assembly GCA_903798205.1. Lineage (NCBI taxonomy): Eukaryota > Metazoa > Chordata > Actinopteri > Cypriniformes > Danionidae > Danio > Danio tinwini. Next base: position 686,505 of record CAIGQZ010014538.1, read on the forward strand.
AAAATATCGATATTCGATACCACATGATGTTTTATGGTTGTTTTACAATACCTAGTTGTTGTAGACTTGTTTATGTTGTAATGTTA
>CAIGQZ010014538.1:696717-717268 GCA_903798205.1 Danio tinwini
ATATATATATATATATAAATAAATAAATAAATGTGTGTATATACACACACACACACAGTGGGTACGGAAAGCATTCAGACCCCCTTAAATTTTTCACTTATTATATTGCAGCCATTTGCTAAAAACATTTAAGTAAATTTTTTCCTCATTAATGTCCACACAGCACCCCATATTGACAGAAAAACACAGAATTGTTGACATTTTTGCAGATTCATTAAAAAAGAAAAACTAAAATATTACAAGGGTGTTCAGATCCTTTGGTGTGCAGCATCCACCTGGATGATACGACGGCAGCCATATTGCGCCAGACCACATACCACACACCTGCTGATTGGTGTAGAGGAGACAGAGTGATGAAGCCAATTATGATATGGGTATGGTTATGATGAACAGAGGCCAGTGGGCAAAACCCCAGTTTAACGTCTTATCCAAAAGACGGCACTCACTGAGCAGTATAGAGTCCCCTTCACTATACTGGAGCATTAGGACCCACACAGACCGCAGGTTGAGCGCCCCCTGGTGGACTCTCTAACACCACTTCTGGCAGCAACCTAGTTTTCCCATTAGTGCAGCTCTGCTTAGCTTCAGTGGGTGACCATGTGAGAGTTGTAGAGAGCTAGCTGCCAGCAGACATATACCTAATTGCTATATTCTTTAAACCAATATTCTCATTATCCAGAAATATAATACCACATCTTTGTCACCTCAGTATGTCTAGTTTTCATCTTAGAGCTAAATACAGTTGCATTGTATTTAAATTTGGTGTGAAAGTGTCAAGAAACAGATTATGGCTAATGTTCATTTCTGCTGAAGGTCAGGTCGAGTACATTGCATTGTGGGATACAGTATCCATGCCGCGTGCTCACTTTTATACTGTGTGCCATTCTGATATTTTGCCAAATGTAGAAAGTCGTCAAAATGTGTGTATGTATATGCATTTAGAGTTAGTTTGTGTAGTCAAAACAAAGCCATATTCAGTGAACAGGAAAATCAGACAAGGAAACAATCCAGCCTACATACAGTACAAACAAAAAAGCTCATTGACTGTGTGGTATAACTAGTGAAGCCGTACCAACATACGGCTCGCTGCCCAGAACAGCCCACTTACAGCACAAACCCGTCAGCTTCCCAATCAGTCCAATGGATGTATTTATAATACAGAATGTTTGCCTTCCTTAAATATGCGCATAAATTGCTTCGTATTTCAATGATCTGTAACATTCAAAACACTGTCAGGCAGTCTGGCTTCATGAATGAGTGGAGATATTATGTTTTGATATGGTGTTTTGTATGACATTTTGTTTAACAGTATCTCATTTTAATTTTGTTGTGTTTATAGGTCCCGCCAGGCTCTGCCCCTAAATCAGTCCCGCCCACAACCAACACACAGCCGGCCATCATGAAACCCACTGAAGAACCGCCCCCTTACACTCAGTCTCAGCAGACACCGGTACATATAATGTCATTTTATTTTCTGCTTAATTAACTTTAACAAGTGTAGCAGCTGGGATGCCTTAAGATTGCAATCCTGGAAAAATGTCTAAATCATCCATTTGAAAAGGCACTAATGTTCTCAGGAGATGACTTTTAGAGAGTTGCATCATGTCATTATTGCATTATTGTAGTGCAGTTTTTTTTTGTTATGCGTGCGCTATTTGCAGAAAAAAGTGCAATACCTTTTTTTCCCCTCTCTCTCGTTACCTCTTAGAAAAGTTTCTAAATTGTTTGAAATACATTCACCAGCCACTTTATTAAGTACACCTGTCCAACTGCTCGTTAAAGCACATTTCTAATCAGCCAATCAGATGGCAGCAACTCAATGCATTTAGGCGTGTAGATATGGTCAAGACGACCTGCTGCAGTTCAAACCGAGCATCAGAATGGTGAAGAAAGGTAATTTAAGAGACTTTGAACGTGGCATGGTTGTTGGTGTCAGATTGCTGGTCTAAGTAATTCAGAAACTGCTGATCTACTGGGATTTTCACGCACAACCATCTCTAGGGTTTACAGAGAATGGTCAGAAAAAGGAAAAATATTCAGTGAGCGGCATTTCTGTGAGCGCAAATGCCTTGTTGATGCCAGAGGTCAGAGGAGAATGGCCAGACTGGTTCCAGCTGATAGAAAGGCAACAGTAACTCAAATAACCACTCATACAACCGAGGTCTGCAGAAGAGCATCTCTGAAAGCACAACTGGTCCAACCTTGAAATGAATGGGCTACAGCAACAAAAGACCACACCGGGTGCCACTCCTGTCAGCTAAGAACAGGAAACTGAGGCTACAATTCACACAGACTCACCAAAATTAGACAATAGATGATTGGACATACATTGCCTGGTCTGATGAGTCTCGATTTCTGCTGCCACATTCGGATGGTAGGGTCAGAATTTGGCATCAACAACATGAAAGCATGGATCCATCCTGCCTTGTATCAATAGTTCAGGCAAGTGCTGGTGGTGTAATGGTGTGGGGGATATTTTCTTGGCACACTTTGGGTCCATTAGTACCAATTGAGCGTCATGTCAATGCCAAAGACTACCTAAGCATTGTTGCTGACCATGTCCATCTCTTTAAGACCACAGTGTACCCATCTTCTGATGGGTACTTCCAGCAGGATAACGCACCATGTCATAAAGCGTGAATCATCTCAGACTGGTGTCTTGAACTTGACAATAAGTTCACTGTACTCAAATGGCCTCCACAGTAACCAGAGCTCAATCCAATAAAGCACCTTTGAGATGTGGTGGAACGGGAGATTTGCATCATAGATGTGCAGCCGACAAATCTACAGCATCTTCGTGATGCTATCATGTCTATTTGCACCAAAATCTGGTGGTTTGGGCATGAAGTGAAGACCAGGGGGTGTGTGGAGGGGTTGGAGCGCAAAGTAAAGACCGGGGGCGGAACGCAAAGTTAAGAGCCGGGGGAAGACAGTTAGGGGCACTTTCATTCATTTAGAGTCTCTGCACGTGCCTGGTCCCATCCATTAAAGCTGTGCTTCTGCCTTCGGGCTCTGAAAACATTAAACTTCAATACGCCCCTCCCACTGATTAGCATAGGCTTTGCATACAGGTTGATGTTGAAAATGAAAACTGAAATAAGTGTCTATAAAAGGAAAACATAAATTTACATTTTAATTTGAATTGTGTCACTATTGTAGCGTAAACATTAATAACAAGCTTTGTTAAAATTGTGTTTGCATTTTTATTCTTCAGTTTAGCTTTTCATTTTAATATTTGATGCAGAAATGCAGTGAAAGTTAAATGTTAAATCGTCAACTTCATTTTATTTATCGATTTGACTGAGATGATGTGTTGTCACAGTGAAAATGAAAATGAAATTATTTCATTTCATGTTCGATTTTGGCAGATATTTTGCGAAGTGTTTTGTAATGAAATTGTTAATCTAGTTTTCATTTTAATTCACAATGTTTATTTGATTTCTTTAAAATTGGCAGGAATTACCTTCCATAGTTTGTAGCTCCGCCCTCTTTAATACAACCTCCCTGAAAATACAACTATCTCATTTAAATTTAAAGTGACAGTCACCAAAAAGGCACAATTAGGATCAAAGACTAAAGGGTCAGTTTCAAAGAGTTATAAAACATTATTTGTGTGGTATTTCGAGCTGAAACTTCACATAAACACACTAGAGACTTATTTTACACCTTGTAAAATAGGGCATAATAGATCCTCTTCAAGCCCTGGATTGATTCAAACAAACTATTGAAATAATTAAAAAATGATTCTAATATTTAATGCATATTCTGAAAAAATGAAATTGTTTTCTGACCTCATATGCATTTAAACCCAGTATTAGGACACTGTAATAAAATTAATGTGCTTCTCTAAATGTCTGTTACATATATTCGCATGAACTAATTTATCAGTGAGGCTGCATATGCAATTGTCTTAATCAATCTAGTCATGTTTAGTTGAGAAAATAGAATTATTCATCAAAAAATGTATTTGTATAACTAAAATATACAATTAATCTGCTTCTCTAAATTGATTTATACAGAACGGCTAAATATATGTACAGTGTTTACACAAATAGAAGTAACTGTTAATAAATGAGCCTAAAATAAAAAGTTATCTCATGCTTTACCTTTTCAGCAGAAAAGTCGTTGAATTAGTCACTAGTTATGTTGTTGCTAATTACGCCCAACACTAAAGGGGGATTGCATCGTATTAAGTATAGAAAATCTCCCCCCAAAAAACAACAGTAGGTCAACAGAAGCCTCCATCAGGCGAGGGCTCAGAGCCGGTCTGCAGTTATACTGTATAATTCAGCACGCCTGAGGGAAAGGGACGCCTTGCTGTAGACATATGGACACACACACACACGACACACTTCAGATGACTCACACACTCCAGCTCGGTGTGCAAATGTCAGATGCTTGGAGTCAGGACACAACAAGGTGATCTGTGCTAAAACACAACCTTCTGTCAGCAGCCACAATATCTGTCGGGCTGTCGTCTTTACTGTGTAGTAGGAATGGGATGATAAGCAGTGTAAGAGCCATAATTTGATTTAATATGATTTATTATTGGTGCTCACGTTCATGTACAGTTTACACATGTTGATGTGTTTAGTTGTGTCAATTCGCTGATTTTACCCCTACTGTTTGTAATGGTTTGCTCCGCCTTTATTGAACGGTTTTAAGTTATATTACGAGATATGAAAGTGAAAGAAATACAAAGCAACATTTTTTTGACTGGAGTTTTTTGTAATACTGCATGAGAATTCAGTAAACATCTTTAATTAGAACGAGTCAATTTATTGCCCGACTGATTTACTGAAATTTTTGATAGTACAACTAGTTAAAATTTTTTTTTTTGTTTTCATCTCTATTCTTTGTTTTTCTCTCTTCCATTTGTATGTGATTTAGAGCTGCACAATATATTGTTTTAGCATCAATATCGCAATGTGTACAGCTGCAATTGTCACATCGCAGGATCTGCAGTGTTTAGTTGGGATTGTATAGTCCAGGATTGTTTATATTTAGCCACCAAGCACCGAAACGGTGTGTAGTCCAATTCCCTATTGGAATTGCTTTGTTTATTATTATTATTATTATTATTATTCCCTGGAATGAATCGCATTTTTGGGGGTCTAAACATGCTCAAAAACTCACAAAACTTTGCATGCTCCAGAAGTGGTGAAAATTTACATTTAATGTAGGTTTCGGAAATGGGTGTGGCAAAAGGGCTCGACAGCGCCACCTATGCACATTTGACAGATTGGCCCCCGAGCTATGTTTCACGCACACATACAAAAATTGGCACACACAAATCAAACATTCCAAAAATTACAAAAAAAAGTCTCTTGTGGCAAAATCTCAAACCAAACAGGAAGTTGGATATTTTTTATTTCCTCCGCCTAAAAGTGCCACCTACTGACAACAGGAAATGACGTTTTACTGTGTAACAAACTCCTCCTAAAATTTTTATCACATCGAATTCATGTTTCGTTAGTTTAGTCCAAAGGCCTTTGTTATGCTAAATTGTGAAGATCTAGAGTTTTCGCCGAAAGCCGTGTCCGTGGCGGACTTACAAAGTTTAGTGCTTCACCATGGCAGAGGAAGTACTTATAACTCAGCCAAACAATGTCCGATCTGCCTGAAAATTCACAGGTTCGATGAGATTCCTCTCCTGAAGACATCCATATGCCAATATTGAGTCACTGTCATAGCGCCACCTGCTGACATAAGGAAGTTTGGCATAAATCAGGGATTTTCTCAGATTTTTTAAAAATATATATCAGCTTAAGTTATTATTGTCCACTGTTCTTGGTCATCCTAAGGCCACCGGCTGGTAGTGAGCTTGGGTGCGAGGTCCCTTTCATGGCTGCTTGCAGCTTTAATATTATATTGAAATTATATAGCCGCAGTTCAAAATACACAACATTTGTGGAGGTACTGCAGAGTTTAACCATAACACACACACACACACACACACACACACACACACACACACACACACATACTGTCATGCACTAGTCTGAGCTCTAGCTCAGCGTATGCTTTGAGTAGTGCAAGTCGGACAGTTTATCAAGCATGTACAGCTGGATCGCATCTCACTATAGTACTTAAATGTGATATTTCATTTATCTTGTCTCTATCTAATAACTCTTCGGTCTTTTGAATCTCTAATGTGTCACAGTGTCAGTACGCTGCTTCAATCTTTCGCTTACAGGCTTGTATTTAGTAATTTAAGCGAAAACCTCAGATACTGTTGGTTAGTTGCTGTTGGTTGTGCACCTTTTTTACCAACCAAGTTTGTCAACACTATTATACCGACAAAGATCACTCCGCCTATTTATGTCAGAGTCCTGCGAAAAAAGTAATTGACAGGTAGTAATTTGTGTGTTTTTTTAAATCTTATTTATGATTATTCTTATTTATGGTTTGGTTATGAGTAAAACAAAGACCATGCGGGTCAGGTAGTTGAAACGGTAGGCTACAAATAATTAATTCGTTATAAATTAATTAATTTATTATTTATTATTAATTAGTTCACCGACGCCTATGACGACGATGCCATCGTCCATCGCGATGTTTTACATTAGACATCGCACAATGCCAAATTGGTTGACATCGCCTAACCCTAACCTAAATACGATTTGACTATACCCTGAAAACCCTGTTTTTATTTCACTCTTATATTTGCATATTACATTTCATGCGTGATTTATTCCCCCACAAAATCATGCCAATCGATTGAACATTAATAGATTTCCAAATAGGGCTATTTAATTCATCTAGTGGAATTTATATTGCAATATATATCCCTGAAACACAAAATACTCCAATGTCCGATTTTTCTAATATCGTGCAGCCCTAATGTGATTCCATGTAGTTTGTGCACCTCTTTGCATGATAATAATAAAAAGGATTAGTACTTTCAAGATTTACCGCGGTTTGGAAAAGTCTTTAAAAGTTTTAAAACGGCTAAAAAAATATATTCCGTTCCTATGGTATATAGTTTTTTTTTCATATTCTATATGACTATTTTATTTAGTTTTTTAACAGTATCTCCAGCAGAAAAGTAGCCTCCACATTAAAAGCTACTGGTCAGTGCACGATTCAGCAAACATCTGAAAAACAAATCCCTTATACCAAAATAAAGGTTTTTTTAGATGTTAATTTGAAATTTAGTTTACAAGGTAATGTGCTCCAAAACAGTGTCAAAATTCACATTTAGTAGATAAAAAATGGATCTAAACAGGTAAAGCTTGCAGTTTGTCACTTCCACCTAAATGGATCAACATTTTTTTTTTGACGTCATACTTCAGTTTCTAATCAAATCTTTTGACCAATCAAATGCTCTCTAGTATCTGACATGCCCCGCCCTTTTTAAGATGCTTCTTATTTGCTTTTCATTTGATGCGCTCGAGCTGAACCACTCTCACAAGTCGAGCTGTGATGAAAGTGAAATGCTATTGGCTAATAAAAAAAAGAGCTACAATATGTCCCGCCCTCTTTTCATTTTTCAGTAGACATTGCGTCAAACATCGAATAAATAATGCACATTTCAAAGCACTTCACTGGACCTTTAGACGATTTTTATAATGATGACTTATCGAATATTAAGTTATCAAATATTGCATTGAAAAATCTTTTTTAACTTTTAACATACGATTTTAGTGAGTTTTATTTATTTATTTCTATTTATATATCATCTCTTATTGAAATATGTTGTTCTTATCTTGTAATGTTTTTATGTATGTTGATCTTGCCATGAAGGAGCCATAAGTTGCTGATGTGTCAATTGGGTAAGCTAAATTGTCCGTAGTGTATGTGAGTATATAAGAGTGTATGGGTGTTTCCCAGTAATGGATTGCAGCTGGAAGGGCATCCACTGCATTAAACATATGCTGAATAAGTTGTCTGCGGTGACCCCACTGAACATCCGATGAACATCCAAGCATGCTATAGATTTTTATATCCAAAGAAAAGAAAGATACCTAAAGATGGCTTTTTTCAAGCTGTTTTTTTTAACTAATGAAGACAGCAGAAGTCAATGATTTATTTGAATTATTTAGCCTGATGTTTAAAATATTCCTTAAAACTGAATATATTGTGTTTAATGTGGAAAAAAGTTGTTGTTTTTTACCCCAGACATTTAAAAAAAAAGCATATTTTAGAGCAGTAATCACAATACCATGATATTTTTATCCAATTTTATCATACCGTCAGAATAATATGACTAGCGTGTAGTTCAGCATGAAGAAGAGTTTGGCCTTGGGGTGACAACAGAAGGCCTGTTAATGAACTTGTTGCCCACTGGCTTGATTAAGCAGCGCGTGTCACATGACTCTGCCTTCAGGGAAAGCTGGGGATTTCTGAGCCCTTAAAATGACCCAGAAACAAGGACGGTAGGCGTCAGATTGGCTCAGATAAGAGTGACTCTTAAAATTGTAATCTGTCATAACTGGGACACGGCAGAAATGAGTGTATGACATTGTGTCCTAACAATATGCGACATGACAAGCACTTTGTCTGCACCAAACACGACATGACAGAAACATTTAAATACCAGAGTCATTTAGAAATAGCACTCCCTATGAAATGGTAAGGTTTATAATCTAATGAATAAATATTAAAGCACTTTAATAACAAAATCTAAGCACTCAAAGTGGAAAAAGTTAAAAGCCTTTATTATCATGGCTAATATTTAAAAAAACGCACTATTGTGCACCGCACCTTTGCGTTTACCAAAACTCGACAATCTTCAGCTGCGTTTGGAGTTAATTTAAAGATTGTCACATGACTCAATTAAATATCTAAACAATACAGAAAATAATATATCCAATACAATAATCAATAATCAGTAATTGAAGAGAGAAGAAAAAATTACAATATTATTATTAATTCATTCATTCATTTTCCTTCGTCTTAGCCCCCTGTCAGGGGTCACCACAGCAGAATGAACCGCCAACTGTTCTGGCATATGTTTTTGGCAGCAGATGCCCTTCCAGCCACAACCTAGTACTGGGAAACACCCATACACACATTCACAAACACACTCATACACTAAAAAACTATTTAGTTTATTCAATTTGCTTAAAGGTCATGTGTTTTTGTACTGTGGGGAAAACCGGAGCACCCGGAGGAAGAGAAGAACCCCCAAAATGTCAATATTGCAACAGAAACCAAACTGTTAAACATATAATTGTGGAATACCCTATTTTTAATGCTATCAGACAATGATTTTCATCTGTAGAGACTTTAAAGGAAATATTTTTAAATGTGAATCCTTCCAGAATTGTGCAATTTTTATCAAAAGTAAACCTTAAAGGGTCTTGAAACCCCCCTCTTTCGGTTCAAGTTTACCTCAGAATTAAAAAAGGAAATGCTCCAAGATGGGTGTGGAGTTCTGCAAGTAGAGGGAGGAGTGGGCATGGCCAGCAGAGCAGGGGAAAAAGAGGGGAGTGAACAACTGTTGTCAGTTGGTTCACAAAATGAGAGACAAACTGTGAGGAGACGCATGATTTTATAGTTTACAAAGTTAAAATGCAAAGAAATAAACAGTAAGTCATTTAATGTCCTGCTACATTTGTTATTCGTAATTTCATATACACATAACCACAATTTGTTCTATTATTATAAAGATAATCATGTTTATATAAACGCTGTAAATGAGGAGGTCTTCTCTCCTCCTCAATCCTCAGATCTAAATGCAGACACAGTGAATAGCAGTGCAGCAGGTCTTTTGCCCTGTCTATTCCAACCGTTAACCCTGCTGGTAATCCGGAGCATTTTAAACCTAGGCAAGCACAGCAGCATGGATATAGGCGATGTGTCTGAATAGTAACAAACTCAACTAATAAAAGACAAAGTCCGCCATTCTTCAATTCTCATACAGCTCTCCAGACGAAAACGCTGGCTACACACAAACAGCTTTGCTGTATTAGCCTTGACAAAATCACGGGAAAAAAAACATGCAACAAACCCTGTGGATCATGGAAACAAACACATACGACCTGTGCCATGAGCGGATGCAGTATCACCCAGTCATTGGGTCTCACAGCTTGGCAGGTCTGCCTTGCCTTCAGAAAGCATGTGCTCTCATTAATAATTACGCAGCAGGGTCTTCTCATTGGATAAGAAAACTCAGCTATAAATAATAAGAAACCAACGCTTCATCGCTCCACTAGCAAATTCGCGCAACGTCACCGATTTTGATCTCACCCCAAAAATGATTTTAAACCCGGAAGATGAAATTAGCTGACAAAAGCTCAAAATTATCCAGTTTTCCCCACAATTAAAACTGACAGGTGCTTACGTTGTCTTAACTGATGCTCAACACACCCAAATCTGTTAAAATCTCAAAAAAAGTACTCCAGGGTTTTAGTTTTTTAGCTTATGTATTATTATTTATGTATTTTATTTTATGTATTATTTATCTATATTAATGACTTTTTATTGTTAAAATAATTGTATAATTATAGAAAAGTGATATTTATAAAATGTTGTTAACTTGATCTGTTTGTTTTTGTTTTTTTTGCCATGCGAAGCAAAAGAAGCTGATTTGGCATTAAACTCAATCTAATCTTGCGCAAGCCATTTAGTAATAAAAATAAAATATTTGTTTGAACAGACGCTGTACCCATAACCATAGGAATGGAACTTAAACAAATAAAAGTAAAAATGACAAACTTCATATTACACACATATGTTAATATGAAGTTCATTAACAAATATTTGTAAATACTATAGTGTGTACAGTATAATACAATTTACTATAGTATGATTCATGATTAAAATTCAACTTCTCATAAAAGACGTTTAAATATATTGAAAAAGCAACCAGCTATTTTAATTTGTACAAACATAACAGAATATTGCACTGCATTTTTGATCACCTCCGTTAGCATAAAACTCCTACTGACCACAAACGCCTGTGTGATAGAGTAGTTTTAAACAAGATCAGATGTTCACCTATGATATAGATCGGCAAATTTACACCATGTAACTACAAGCTAGATAAGAGAAACTATGAATAAACGAGAAGAGTTTTCCTTGTCAGACAGACAGTGAGTTTCTGATGTGTTTGTGATTGGTTCTGACAGCTGTGTCTTCTGTAAACAGTCTGAAAAAATGCCTCGGGAACCATTTGTGTGTGTGTCTGTGTTGTTGACTGTCCTCAAGTCATGTTATTTGTTCTTAACCACCTTGTGTGTGTCTGTGCAGGATCAATCGCGAGCTCAAGCGGAGTTATTGAGGAGACAGGAGGAGCTGGAGAGAAAAGCCGCTGAGCTGGACCGCAGGGAGAGAGAGATGCAGTCGCTCAACGCGTCAGGAGGTGAGATATTAGCCTCACGTCATGCTAAGAGTTTATTATGGCCAGAAACCGCCCACTAAGACATGAAGTTACTGACATGTAAAGTCACCTACTAAAGTTACTTCTTAATTTTTATATATATATATTTTTATTGAACATTTTTAGTGCAAAAACATTTCAGAAATTCACATGGAGTAAAAAGTGAATATCCATCATTCATATAATTTGGATTCTGACCCCCGCATGAAATATGCTAGCTCTTTTTATATAGCATTTAATGCAGCATAATATCATACTAGAAAAAAGAAACACTCTGCATTTATGAGTGTGCATCTAGAGTTGCACGGTTTACCGGTACTATGGTGTTATCGTTATACTATGCTCCAAAATACTGACGCTGCCACTGTAGTTTGTAAACTGTAGTATCGTCATTAACGGTCTATCTACAATACATAATGTTGTTTGTGGAAAAGTCAATAAAATTCTCACGTTTGTGCATTTATCATTTTATTTGAATAGTCTGTGGAGCCCTTTAAGGTGTAGGATTTACACTTTTTATGGTAGACTATTGCACATTTTCTGATGCTTAAGTTCAAATTTGAATCATTTAATTTCTGCTCCTGTCAATATGAATTAGTAGCTACAACAACGTCGACAATCTCTCTCACAAAGAGAAATTTGGAATTATTTTGGCCTCTTTCTTGATAAGACAAAAAAAACAATAGATAAAAAACCCAAAATAGCAACAGTAAACGTCGCAAAAATATTTGACCACTTTATTTAGCCTAATTTTCTTTGGTTCTTGGTTTAGTTTGTATCTTTTATTTTAATGTATTTTTTGTTTGTAAGAATACATTTTAGGTGAAGTTACATGCAAATAATATATATTTTTAATAATCATAAAATCTCGTTATCATGCCTTAAATTAAAAAAATACGGGTATTTTCCCGTATTTCTCCTGTATTTTTAATCTTTCTATGAAGGGTGGCTATAAACATTAAAGAGCCAATTCTCCCTATGCGCAACCCATACCACCAAACCACCAAAGGATGTCCCTTGCTCTTAAATGTGAATCTGTTCTGTGCTTTCATTTTATTTAGGCATGAAAACACTTTAAAATAATCATAGAAAAGGTGGGATTCCCTTCATTTCTGTTACAGGTGCCGTTGCCCCTCTTATGCAATCCTTAAAACAGTCAGTTCATGTCGCGGTGCATGACTGTCAGACGCTCCATACTGATAAGTAGACGCTGTTTCCCAAACGCATTCTGTACATGCAATTTGAAGCAGAGCGAAAGTGGACACTCTGGCTTTTGGGTGCGTGTTTGAACTGACATATATACATAATAATAATAATAATAATAATAATGATGATGATGATAATGTATCCCTTATTTTCACATCCCAATGTTGACAGGTATGGTATACTATCATAACATGAATTAAAGGTATCGCGACAATCTTATGTGCTTCACACAGGTGAGTGGGCTTGACAAACCACCTGTAGGAACACTCTTTCTTAAAAGAAATAAATAAAGAAAAAGCACTCCACCTTAATCTAGCCCCTAGATTACCCCAATTGTAAGGTGCTGTGCACAAAAAGCATCTGCTAAATGTCCAGAGATGACAAAAGTACACTCATCCTTACAAATACTCGTGTTTTAAAGAACTCTGGTAAACATCTAAGTACTGACTACACTTTTGTACTCAAGTAAAAGTAAACAAGTGTGGCCTCAAATATGTACTTAAGTAAAACGTATCTACGACTACAATAACAACAAAACAAAAATAACACACATGTAATTACAACCTCCAAAACTTTTTGCATGATCTTTTTCTCACATGATAAATTCCTAATCCTTTGGACTATTATTTTGTTCCTCAATCACACATGTCATTACTTTCAATGCTCTAAAATGTTTAAGGTAATTTAAATGAAGGCAACAGTGCTTACACGTTAAAACAGTATCAATTCTGTATTCAGAAATGGGAATTCATTCATAAAGCATGCATAATGTATTAGATTCGTTTAGGAGGCTACTAACTGTACAATTGATTGGATTGAAAACCGCTCTATAGTAAGTATTTTCACTCGGTGAAAATTTATGAATTTCTTTCCACTGTTAAACACAAAACAAGATATTCTGAAGAATGTTGAGAGGAAAAAAATAGGCATTTATTTCATAGTAGGAACAAAAAAAATACTATGGATGTTAATGGCTGCTTTGTCCACCATTCGTCAGCATTTCTATCTTTGTATTCAACAGCAGAAACCACTTGACTGTGAATAAATGCTGAGGAAATTTTCATTTTAGGCGAACTATCCCTTTAATGTAGTGAATATTGAGTGGGGTAAAAACTTTGATTTTAAACACAGCCTGACTATATAACACTTTCATTTGAGCAAAATGTCACAATTCACAACTGTGTTTTGAAGGTTGCCAGATTGGCAAGATCAAGCAAAACACTGAGTAAAAACTTTACGATTGAGGGGATTTAATCTTTTGATATCTGGAAACCCCAGGCGTGACAGCTTGCGGAGGCTTATTATGAATGAAATATGATGCAAATGTCAAATAAAAGCGAGATGTTTTTCAGGATATATATATATCCAGAGGGCAAATATCACAGATAATTAGGGATCTCTCAGTTGGGAAAAGCAGAAATTGTCGCCATTAGCAAGTCTACTATTATTAATCCACAAACTCAACGGCATGGTTTGTTCATTAGACAAACATTTGGATGACAAAGGTGTAATGATTTGCTTATTATTAATAATATTATAATAATTGTTATTTAGATGGCCTGTCAGTCAAACAATTAAAGTTATTTAAGTTATTTATTTATTTATTTATTTATTTATTTAAGTGCAGCCTAAAATCAGACACAGAGTGCATGTTATTCTGACAAAATGTGTTTAAATGTTAGCAAATCTTTTTTTTTTTTTACTGATTGTTCAGCCTGATTTTTGTGCATTATTCATCACTCGACCTTTTATGGTTAAGATATACCTCTTGTATGTCAATTCATATAGTTAAATTCAGATTTTAATGAGATTGACTGAACAAAACCGCCTATTACGTTCTTATTTCCGATGTAATTTTTTCTTTGTCTTTCCTGTTTCTAAGGGAGGAAAAACAACTGGCCGCCTCTTCCAGAGAAGTTTCCTGTGGGTCCGTGTTTCTATCATGACATATCGGTGGATATACCTGTGGAGTACCAAAAAACTGTCAAGATCATGTACTATCTCTGGATGTGTGAGTAACTCAATGCCAACAGTCCAAAAAAATCAGCCAAACTGTAATGAAACGTATTGCCTAATGAATAGCATCGTGACCGACAGGGGTATGTGAAGACTAGCCAATCATAACAGAGCTCATTTACATAAAAAGTAAAAGTCTTAAAGGTACAGTCACATAATTCTTCATAGAGATTACTGGCAAATTACTATTTGTGGTGCAGGGAACATTGAATAAAGAGCAATTAAAGGAAGTAAATGCCCCTTTTAGATTATTTAAAAGGAAAGTTCACCCAAAAATAATAATTACCTCACCATTTACTCTTCCTCATATGGTTTTAAAACCTTTATGAGTTTCTTTTTTTATGTTGAAAACTGAAGATATTTTGAAGAATGCTGGTTGATCAATCATCTTTCTTCAAAAACATTTTAACAAAACCATAATATTGATAATTTATGGTCAAGTTCATTTATTTGTAATGCACATTTAAAAACAGCCATGAAACAAATCACATATAGAGAAATAATAATAGCAAACACAGAAATAAAAACCAAGAGGAATAACAAGAATAAATATTTAGAAACAAAGACTATGAAATGAAAACTTCATTCAAATTTATTAATGATATTATTAAATGTATTAGCAACATAAATAAAAATTTGTGAAGTGAAGATAATCTCATGATTTTAGTCACTATATTCATAATATGAAAATTATGGTTACATCTATAGGGAGTTTATCCCTTTCCACTTAATGACTCACGAGGGTGTCCGCGGGGTCTTAAAATGTGTCATATTTCAAAAACCTCAATTTTAGGCCTTAAAAAGTCTTAAATTCACTGAAAATATTGTCTTGTAGATCTTAATTCATTTTAAACTGTTCTTAATTTTCTTATGTCCATGTAGATACCCAATTGGGCCAAAACACCCAACAATCCTTCTTAAAAACACTTTGAACAAAACTATATTTATAACTAATATTATAATAGCTAATTGAATAGCTTTATAACCACTATGGTTTAATCATCTTCCTTATAATAACATTTGTATATAGGTTCTCAATGTATTTATAGACCATATAGGGTGAGGACACTGACCTTGACAGACTACTGTGCATACATTTAGTTTATTATACAGAGTTTCTTTTTAAGTTGTTAAAAAAACATTTGCATGTATTCTATGATTGCTTGTTTGACACATTATTTAAAATATGTGGCTAAGAAATGACTAATTAAAATGTTTTGGACGAGACAAGACAAGTAGAAATAGTTCAGCTGGACCAACTGGGCCATTAGAAAAAAAGCCCTAAGCATTTAGCCTTGCATGAGTCTGAAATTTTGTTCATAATGGTCTTAAAATGTCTTACATTTGACCTGGTGAAACCCTGCTTTACTCACTGGTTTTAATTGTGCTGTTGACTAAGCAACTGTCTGATAGGCATCTGACTTTAGGTTTGTAATAATAATAATAATGTGAAGACTCCTGGGTAATGAAATGAAGGGACTTCAGCAGTGTTTGTGTCTCCCTCTGTTTGATGGGTTTTAATTCTGGAAGATTTCAGTCACATGCTATTAGACGTGCAATGGAGGGGCGGAGCCACTGTGCGTCATGTGACTAGTGTCATCAGATTGGACTTTAAATTTCGCCTGATCTTGTGTTGGAATTTAGGAGAGGGATTGGGCAGAGAGCGAGAGCGTGAGAGAAAAACTAGAGTTATTTTGAGACATTTCTAGCATAACACTGCCCAATTCCTCACCAAATCTGCAGTTTTACACTAATATATATATATATATATATATATATAGTTGCTGTTTGTTCAAGGAACTTATTCAAAATGAGCTGAATTAACACAATTCTTGAGTTTTATGGGGACGACTTAATTGTTTCATGTTTATTCAACTTAAAATTGTAAAAACCATTAGGTTAACTTAATCGATTTGCGTTGAGAGGACATGAAGAGATTGTATGGACCTCAGCATTTTTACAGTGCAGGCAGACTGTGAATTAAATTGAAAGTGGTTTCGATTAATGTTGTACAACATGTGGTCATATTACATTTTACTCACCCACAGGTCATCCGAGATGTAGGTGACTTTTTTTTTTCTTCAGTAGATTTTGAGCTGAATCTGTGGTCATTAGTGATTTATTGTGAACCATTGCAATGTGTACATTTACATATTTCCATTATTTCGATATATATATATATATATATATATATATTGTGCAGCCGTATTCTATATGGTTTTCCTCAGTTAATAACAATGGATTTCTATTGTGTTGTTTTGTTTTCTCATTGTGTATATGAAGTTGTATTTGTATGTTCACAAACACTAAAGACACTTAAATAATAGTAATAATAATATTAATTATAATAAAACAAAATTTTAAGTAAAAAGTTGGAATAGCTGTGCGGAGTTTGCATGTTCTCCCTATGTTGGCGTGGGTTTCTTCTGGGTGCTCTGGGTTGCCCCACAGTCCATAGACATGCGGTATGGGGGAGTTGAATAAGCTAAATTGGCCGTAGTGTATGTGTGTGAATGCAAGAGTGTATGAGTGATCCCAGTGTTGGGTTGTGGCTGGAAGGGAATCCACTGCGTAAAACATATGCTGGATAAGTTGGCGGTTCATTCCGCTGTGGCGACCCCTGATTAATAAAGGGACTAAGTCTGAAAGAAAATTAATGAATGAAGTTGGAATAGCAAAATAAAAACCGAATGTAATTGTTTTTTTATGGCAAAATAATAATAAATAATAATAATTATTATTATTATTAATTAGTATATGCACTGAACATAACAATATTTTCTAGTAAACTTGGGGTAGCTTTATTTAAAAAAAATTATTTATTCATTTTATTTATTTATAATTATTCTAAATATATTAGTTCTGTTCTGCATTTAGTTAAAGGTGCTTAAGCAGAAAAATACTATAATATGTTTGGAGATATTTCAGAAACATGCTAAGTGAACATACTTGTTTATCTAAAAAACAATGTTAAAATCAGATATTCTGCTTTGAAAATGTGCGTTACGTGCCGGAACATCTTTCTTTGTTTTGGTAGTTTAACCCACTCAATGCCAGTTTAGCCAATTATATTTCAGCACCCCGGGTTGCCTTCGTGGAAAACAGCATATTTCATTCATTCAGTCAGGAAGGCTCTCAAAGCATGCACCCATGACAGAAATGTGACCCCCAGTCGACAGTAGCAGACTCCGAAATGAGACACAGATTCAGAGTTCTACATGAGATGGTTATTAATTAGCAAAAAATATAAATATTACAAACATAACCATTAGGTAAGCAGGTTACATTGTAACCCCGTGTTCTAACAACATGCTACACAACAAGATTTGCAGTAATGAGCAATTTGGCTGTTTGCACCAGACGAAACAGGTCAGAAATTTAAATACAGCCATTCAGAAGCACAGAATAGTGCACTCACTGCACTCCAGCGAAATGGTAAGATTTTTAATCTAATTAATGCATAGTAAACCTCTTTAACATTACTAAATGTAGATGCTAAATCACTAATATGTGTTGGCTTGCACTGAATTTCCATTGTAAATGTTTTTATTTTATTTTCAAGATCTAAGGTGAACTACCTGCTGCTGCCTTCAGCAGTTTGACAATAAATGTTATATAAAATAGCATTTAAACTCACTTTATTAGCATTTAACACTGAATAAGACACATGAGGTTTACCTGAGGTGATCATTGTCAGCTTTCTGTTGTTCAGTTGTGAGAAACAGAAGCCTTTTCTAAAATATAAATTTCAGGTGTTGGTTACTACAAATATTCCTTTTAATGTGGAAAATATTCTTTCTATCGTGTGCCATTGCTTTTATTCAGAACATGACTTAAATCAGCCTTTAGGCTCGACAGTCAGGCACACTGCTGTTGGTGTTGTCAGTCTAGTAACCTGCGCTTCTGTTTATTTTGAACCAGGTGTGCAATACCTAGTTCAACCACTGGGTGTCAAACTTACATACTGCACCTTTAATTTAAAAGTAAAATAAATATAGCAATATTCAGAAATGTTATTTGTAGCTTAAAATACCTTTTATATAAATATAAGTAATTTTATTCCTGTGATAATTTGTCACATGATTCTTTCAAATACATTCTGAAATGTGGATTTACTGCTCAAATAATCATTTATTGTTTAGTGACTTCACTCTCCCCTTTTTATTAATTCAATGCAATGTTCAATGCATGAACTGAAGCATTACCTATAATGACTTTTTTTATACATTTTCACAAACCTTTTCCAAAATAAATTTGCTTTAAAATGTCAATGGACATAATGGACAATGTTTGACATCTTGAGGTTGGCAGTCAAGCTTAAATTCTTGCTTTCTCAAGAAATTGAACACTTTTTTTGGGGTATTTATGGAAAGTGTGATACCAGCAGAAGGATTCCCTGTGAATGATGTGTTTGTGAATGCGCTGTACATCTGTTGTAGCTAAAATAAATAATTGAACAGCCTTTCGCTGAGCTTCACTATTAATGGAGCAACTTCTGAGCGACTGTGAGGAGGTTTTGCAAACGATTTTGTTAATACATCAGAAATATGGTCAATATTTAGACTGCTTTAATTATTAATAGATCAATGGCTGAAACATTCATACAGTCTGTAAATTCCTGGAACGGTTCATTAAAATTAGATTTGTTCATTTTTGGCATCTTCATTTGTTTTCTCAATTGAATTCAATTTAGGTAATTGAAACATTGCTTGATAAAGATGTTGCACAGCAAGTATTTTATAGTTTGTCAAAAATATTATTATGATCAGATTATTAATTATGATTATTAGGTCAGAATCATTATCATAATCATTATCGCCCTCCTGTGAAATGAGGTTTAACAGAGCAAGGAGTTTTTCCACAGTATTTCCTATAATATTTTTTCTTCTGGAGAAAGTCTTATTTGTTTTATTTCGGCTTGAATAAAAGCAGTTTTAAAAAACTATTTTAAGGTTAATATTATTAGCCCCCTTAAGCAATATTTGTTTTCAATTGTCTACAGAACAAACCATCGTTATACAATAACTTTACCCTAATTACTCAGTTATGTTTTTAAATGTCACTTTAAGCTGAATACTAGTGTCTTGATAAATATCTAGTCAAATATTATTTACTGTCATCGTGACAAAGATAAAAAAAATCAGTTATTAGAAATGAGTTATTAAAACTATTATGGGGGGGGTAAAAATTCTGACAAACTTTGTTCTGTATTAATAATCTTCATTGTGTATTTTTTCTCCTGTAATTCTGCTGCAGTCCACACGGGGACGCTGTTTGCTAATATCTTTGGCTGTCTGTCGTGGTTCTGTGTGGATGCGTCGAGGGGAGTGGATTTTGGTCTAGCTATGCTCTGGTTTATGCTCTTCACACCCTGCTCTTTTGTCTGCTGGTACAGACCTCTGTATGGAGCATTCAGGTACACACACACACACACGCGCGCACACACACACGCACACACATAGTACCTATATGCATAATGCATAATTCTGTCTATCTCTCTCTCTCTCTCTCTTTCAGGAGTGACAGCTCTTTTAGGTTCTTTGTATTCTTCTTTGTGTATATCTGCCAGTTTGGTGTCCATGTTCTGCAAGCTATTGGCATTACAGGCTGGGGAGCCAGGTAAGTCTGTCTGTCTGTTGTCTATCCATCCATCCATCTGTATGGCTGTTTATATCTGTCTATCCCTCTATCTCATTTATTTGTCTGTCTGTCTATCTATCTATATGTCTGTCTGTCTATCTATCGTCCATCCATCCATCCATCTGTATGGCTGTTTATATCTGCTTATCCATCTCATTTATTTGACTGTATGTCTGTCTGTCCGTCCGTCCGTCCGTCCATCCATCCATCCGTCCGTCCGTCCATCCATCCATCCGTCCATCCATCCATCCATCCGTCCATCCGTCCATCCGTCCATCCATCCATCCATCCTTCCATCCATCCTTCCATCCATCCTTCCATCCATCCATCCATCCATCCATCCATCCATCCATCCATCCATCC
>CAIGQZ010014538.1:738632-749044 GCA_903798205.1 Danio tinwini
ACACACACACACACACACACACACACACACACACACACACACACACAGAGAGAGAGAACAGCGCACTCCCTTCAGATCATCAACACGCACGATCGAATCAAATTTGCTTAAACTAAGCGTTTTAAAGTATGGCTTTATTTCTCAATCAAGGATTCTGACACGTCAACGTGAAGCAGACGCTTTACAAAAGTTGATCACGTCGCCCTCAACCCGAAAGTGAAATAGAAACTTACCGGTTTGCGGTTAAAAGTTAGGACCGGGAGGGAGGGGGTGGGTGTCGCGGATGAAAGTGAGTAGGTCGCCTCTATGGGCGCGCCGGTGTTTATGGTGTAACACCGGCCCTGAACACACGTCGACCACAACAGGAAATGAAAAAAAAAACAAAAAAAAACTGCAACTGCGATAAATGCGTTAATTTTTTTTACGCGTTAAATATTTCAAATTAATCACGTGCGTTAACGCGCGAATATTGACAGCCTTATTAAATACGCTACCTTTTATACGTTTAGACTCTGAAGACACTGTTTATTTCACTTGTACCTTTTTCTTGATTGTATTTATAGATTGTTTATAAGAGTTTATGGAGATGCACTACTACTGCAGAATTGACCTAATCAATCTAACATTATAGATTCTTTCCAAATACAGATATTAAGTCATCTGGAGAAATTGTATTTATATCGCAATATTTATTGCAGAATTAAAAATATCACAGTGTTAGATTTTTCCAATATCATGCAGCCTTAGTGTTTTTGTGTGTGTGTGTGTTTTCATGGTCGTCATTTTTGTTAACTGGAATAACCTTGCACTGCTCAGTTTACATAGAATAGTTGATTTGTTGGCTGTGGCGTTCTGTGATTTAAATACATTTGTATAATGATTGTAAACTTAATAGTCTGCTCATTTTGTTAATAGATACGTTTTTCTGTTGTAATGGACTGTTTATCCTAGCCTAATCTGTTTTGAGATGAACTCAAACGTTTCTTTGAATGAATGCAAGTAGATATTTAATTAGCAGGACACTTACTTACTCCCAGGGCTGTTTATATTACATACATGGTGCAGTTGATATTTTGCCGCACCGTATTGGTGTTTTGTAATATGTAGTTTTTACAAGGTGGGTCAGTAGCCTACGCTCAACCCCCCACCTGGAGGATCAGGACATACACTGGACAATTTAGCTTACTCAATTCAACCTATAGACCATTTCAATGTGGTGATGTAATTGGCCCATGAACATTTCCTGCTTGTTCTCAAACTATTCCATAACTATAACAAGAGGCAATTAAATCATATCTTAATCAGGGGGTCTCAAAAAGTATTAAAAGTTGATCAATCAATTATGAGAAAATTAAGGCCATTAAAAGGTATTAAAAAGTCTTAATTCTGTTTTTACGAGGTGTTAAATTTTGTTCAAGTGTTGTCTAAAGTGTTTGACTCCAAAAAAAGCATAAATATAATTATTTTCCTTCTAATATTAACAACGGCATGCTCGATCCAAGCGTTTGGTTGGGGCCAGAGCGTGTCTGACCATACATCCGGGTGATGTCATGTAGTTTGCAACAAACGTGGGAAGGTAATGTAACGCTCTCCACATGTAGCGAAACCATAGAGCGGCAAAATGGGAATATTTAAGTGTGCGTACTCCTGATTGGAGAAAGACGAGTTTAAACAGTGGCTAAAGCCTGTCTCTAAAAACAACCGCCTGATTTATTCTTTTAAGCTTTTTTCCAAGCTTATCTGAGTTCTGTTGCACGGTTGTGCTCCATAGATTTACTTAACTACAACTGAAGAGTTCAGATGCAAAAACCTCAGCCTTCTATGTTAATGTTCAAGTATTTCACTTTAAAGGCAATGAAAATGTCTTATTCATCATTATAAAAGTCAAATTCCTGAGCCTACACACAAGAGTCAGAGAAAAATGCTAATTTTAGAAGAAAATATCAAACGGCATTTAGAGGTTTTTGCATCTAAACTCTTCAACTGTTTATTAGCAACTGTTTATTACATTAAAGGTTTTATACTGCCTAGAATAGGGCTGCCCAAACTTGGTCCTGGAAGGCCAGTGTCCTGCATATTTTAGTTCCAACTCCAATTAAACAAACCTGAACCAGCTAATTAAGCTGTTTTAAGGTATACTAAAACTTCCAAGCAAGTGTGTTGAAGGAAGCTGGAGCTAAACTCTGCAGGACACCGGCCCTCCTGGACTGAGTTTGGACACCCCTGGCCTAGAACTTGAAGTGCCGACGAGGTCTTAAAACGTTCTGAAAAGGTCTTTAAACAGTCTTAAAATGTTATTGAAATTATCTTTAGGGTTCCTGCATATACCCTGTTAATGTTAAAACGGCTATCTTTTTGGATTCTTGGTAGCTATAGAAGTTAAAAATGTAGAACAGGAAGTACCTTGGGACCATTGTTTTTGTTTACATCCCTCAAAATGGTCTATAGCGCATGTCTTTGGAAACCGACTCCAACAGAACATACAAACTCCACACAGAAATGCCAACTGACCCAGCCGGGGCTCGAACCAGCAACCTTCTTGATAAGAGGCGACAGTGCTACCTACTGCGCCACCGTGCCACCCTAAAAAAACGCTTTAATTCAGTTGCATGCATACGTATATTTAGCTCTTTTTATTTATGGTTGTTTGTAGTTTTTAGTTGTCTTTTTATTTATTTATTCATTATTCATCAACATTAGAAGTAACATAAAAATCCAATGTACATAACTAATGAGAAAAAAATACATAAGTAAACGTCAACAGATATTGCACTGTAGCATTTTAACAGTTTTTACCATTGAAATCACAGCCGTTTGTTTTAAAGTGCGTGTTAAATGTGCCCCACTTCAGGCCTTGTTTTGTTAGTTGTGCTTAGCTTAAACGTGGCTAATGAATGGTTTGTTCGTCCTGGTAGACCCCCGTGAACACACATCTCCTGTTTCTGCCCTCCTCTAGTCTTTCCTAATGGAGGATACTGTTACCCATAATGCTCCAGCAGGTCTGAGAGGACAAACACCTGTAGTGGAGAGAAACAGGACTCTGAAAGTGTGGGAAAAGACACCTCTGTGTTGATAAACAATGTGCTTTAACTCCAGGGGAACTTTAGAGTTGTCCACACCAATGTATTATCGTTTAAAAACACATTTTTTTCACCGTTTTGGCCCTTCGTCTGCACCTAGAAGGCGTTTTAGGAGACATAAACATATCTTTCCAAAAACACTGTCCAAAGTGTATACATTTGAAAATGGTGTTGCAGTGTGGACTGTGAAAACTGAGGCGTTTCGAAAACGAAGATGCATTTTAGTCATGTGACCAAATACAGCTAACATGGAGGATGACATTGTAAAGCAGATGTTTTGGATGCTGTCTGTTTTGACAGCTTTTTTTATTAGTAATGTTAGTTTGTGCATACTCATTATTGCCTCCCTTCAAAGGACAGGGAATGTTTATTGGGAGCTTTTGTTCATGGGTGGAAGCAGATTACAGTTTGCTGCAACGTTTTAAAAGAGATGGAAAGTAAATAAATGTCAGGTAAAAGCATCATATGCACAGTACTGAACATAGGGCTGGACAATAATTCAATATCAATATATATCACGATAGATTTTCTTTAAATAACGGTGATATGATTTTTAAACCCATTTCCGGTATTTCGATATTTGCATATATTATTATTAGTTATATATGATTGTATACATTGTATCACTTGTCACTGAAGAGCGTGATGTTACTTGCGTGATGATGTACATCACAGACACACTGCCAGCGCACAGCACAGCAGTTGGTTAAGCTCCGTCGCAGAATGTTTTAGCTACAAAATGAGTGCTTTAAAAAAGGGCCGGAGCCAGCTGAACTGGCGCTCAGGGCGAACGGTGATTACGCTGCCCTCAACCTGAAAGTTAAAAAGAAAGTGATCGGTTCGCAGATGAAAGTGAGGTCCGGGAGGGAGGAGGTGGGCGTCGCAGATAAAAGTGAGGACCAGGGGTTTGCAAACGCCGCCCGCACTATTCTGCCGCCTAGGTCGCCTCTATGGACGCGCCGGCCCTGCCCTTAATACAGATGTGAATGAACAAGCTTCCACAAGTAAGAATGCCGACGAAATAGTTGATAAGAAAGGAAAGACTAATGCAGTGGTGTGAAAGTGGTTTGCTTTTTAAGTTTAAATAAACTTATAGTTTCGGTGCCCTCAAAATATGCCAGAGAATGTTGCTGACTAGCAGCGGGACGCATCAGATCTGTTTCACCATTTGAAGCAGTTACTCCTGTTAAAATATACTGAGTCAGAAGATGAGGCATCATAAAAGTTTAAGCCAACCTGTCGCCTTACAATCACCACCATCCACCTCCGCCGTGTAGGATTTAAATCAAACTTCGCTTATCAACACGTGCATATACACTCATAAATTACTCGCATATGCGCTATTGAATGTTCAAAAAAGATATAAAACTTGCGCATATAGCCTACATATAAATGATGTATGCTGGATTCTTGCATATACTCTCTCATTAACACATGCACATACATATAAACCCGATCCTTGCATATGCTCTATAAAATATTAGTCTACATAAATAGACTATATAAAATATGTAAGAAATAGTTTTATGTTAAACCTTTTAATTTATTTAGGTAATTATACACAAATATAAATAGACAGAGAACCCTTAAAGCACATTCAAGATAAAAGCAACCAGAACTATGAATATACTCAAACAACTCTTTTTCTATTGCAAATATTATTGCAAATATTGTTTGTAAAGGCTAAATACAAATAAAAAGTGAACATTAATTTTTTGTGCTGTTTTTATTTTTTTTTAAAGTTATAAGAGCCAGGAGGTATTCTAGACTTGGCAAATTCAGTTTGCAAACATTTGTAGGTATTGTGTGTGTTCTTGGCAGATTTTTCCTGTCTTTTAAATGTTGACCATATTGATATCGAAATTATATCGTATCGACCGAAATTAAGAAATATATTGTGATATAAATTTTTGCCATATCGTCCAGCCCTAATTGAACAAAAGTGTTTCAGTCGTTTTAATGTGTAAATGATGGAAAGAATTGAAACGATAGTGTGGACGTGGAGCGTTTTTAGAGTTGCAGCATAAATTTATCTGAATTTGTGTGGACATAGCCTTGTTTTTAAATATTTTTTTAAAGGTCATAATAAACTAGTGTTGTCACGATACTGGAATTCGGTACCAATAAATACTGAGATTTTAAAAACGTCCATTTCCTGTGAACATTTGAGTGCTGTTGAGCACGTTCTTAAACAGCGCTGATTTGCCATTGTGTTCACACGCTCAACAGAAATGACTGTGATTTTAAAAAGCTCCAGTGTCCCTGTATCTGTGGTTACACTCAGTAAACAACGGTGAGTTCGGTGAACTGATGACCTTCACAGCCAATCACAGTCATTTCTTTTGAGCATGTGAACACAATGGCTGTTTCTCAATATGCGTTCTTCAGCGGTCTTGCATCCTCGTGTTCTTGAGTAACGTCATCATCAACTGCCAAAGTTCAGTTCCAATACTCAAGACCGCAAGAACGGAGAACGCGTGAAACTTCCCGGATGTGTTCTTGATATCGAGGACGCACCGATGCACTTCAGCACCGATCTCGCTCTAGAAGTCCCAGAAGTCATTGCGACTGGAGGTGGGAAGTGCAGCATTTTATTTAGATTTATTATTAAAGTTCAGAGATATAGCTTATTTATCTTAGGAGTTTCCCTAAATGAAACAGTGCATATATACATTACTATGGATATCTTAATAAAGGAATAAACACATTAAGGGTGTTTGTTTGCTGAAATTCTTATTAAAATCTGTTTTATTTATATTGTGCAACATATATTTATAATGTTTTTATGCAGGTTGTATATAAAAGGGGAAAAACAATAAATCATTGTATGAATGCTGTAATGTTTAAATAATTTTCTATTAAAAAACGCGTGGAGGTCATGTGACCATCAGGAAGAACACAGCATCTCATTCTGTGTTCTCGTGGTCTTCCGAGTTCGTTCTTCCAAGGACACCTGGCAAGACCGGTCTCCACAAGTACGCAAGTCTGTTCTCTGCGTTCTTGGAATTGAGAAACCGCTATTGACAAATCAGCACTGTTTAAGAACACGCTCAACAGCACTCAAATGTAAGCAGGAAATAGACATTTTTTAAATTTCCGTACCGATTAGTACCGAATTCCAGCATTGTGACAACACTATCATGGACGATAGGTTTGTAATGTATTCTTGTATTGTAGTTTTATGGCAGTTGTGGAGTACTGCAAAACAACACACATAAACATAATAAATAACTTAAAGTAGAATACTAATTAAGATTATTTTTAACTTTTATATTTTCATTTAATTCCTTCAATTAATTTTTACTTTTATTTTCATTTTTCATATTTATAACACATAGTAGAAAATTTACTTGTAGTTTCGAAGTAAAAATCGCTTGAATCGTCTTTTTCATTTCAAAATTTCCATTTCAAAATCATATCCACAGAACACTTCAAGGTCCTGTGAATTGCAAAAATAAATATTTGATGTTTAAAATAATCTCAACTGAAACGTTAAGACAGGGTGGGGCATAGAGTAGCTCCTCCCCTTTAAAAAGCAGCCAATAGTGTTTAGTTTTATCACAGTTCTGTCTGTGAGAGTAGCTGCGTTCACACCAGACGCGGAAGAAGCGTCAAGCATGAGTGATTTACATGTTAAGTCAATGCAAAGGTGGGAATAGACATCCTGCAGCGTGATATGCATGAATGGCACTGCACGAGTGACGCAAATTGCGCGAATGGCGCTGCGCGAATTAAGCGTTTTGCTTGGTTGACGCGCTTGACGCGCTTAACGC
Organism: Danio tinwini; assembly: GCA_903798205.1. Taxonomy (NCBI): domain Eukaryota; kingdom Metazoa; phylum Chordata; class Actinopteri; order Cypriniformes; family Danionidae; genus Danio; species Danio tinwini. The sequence continues at coordinate 745,486 of CAIGQZ010014538.1, forward strand.
TCAAATCGATCGAGTTCAAACATCTGAACTTATGAGGACATTCACTCTGCGTTAACCAATCAGGAGCTTGCTCTTGTGGGGGCATGATTGTGATGTAGCCCCTGTTGTTGGTGTCTCGGGGGAAATTCATCAAACTGGGCTCGGCTCAGTCAGAAGCACAGCTGAAAGCCTCCGTCATCCAGGTTAAGTTTCTAGAGGAGTTTATGAGCTCACAGAGCTTGGTGCACCTCTGAAAGTATCTAGTGGACTGAGACACTGCTTCAAACGAATCAACGCTGTTTTTCATCCTTCATAAAAGCACACAGTTATTTTCTCAATAAAATCTATGTTAGCCATTTAGCAACGAAGCTACAGTCACCGGGCAGTCAGAAGCCCTGCCAATGACGCGAAGCCGCATCAATCTATCGCGATTTATCCGTGCGTTCCAAGTCTGGTGTTAACGCAGCATTAGAGCATCAAATGATAAGCAAATGAAAAGAAGGGGGCGGGGCATGGCATGTCAGACACTAGAGAGCATTTGATTGGTCAGAAGATTTGATGAAAAACTGAAGTATGAGGTGACGTAAAAAAAATTGTTGATCTATTTAGACGGAAGAGGCGAACTGCAAGCTTTGGATGTTTATATCTTCTCTAAACATAAATTTTGTCACTGTTCTGGGGCACACTAGCTTATACACATCCTTAAAACTAACATACATATGCTAACTAGCATCTTACATCTAAAAAACTTTATTTTAATTTCATGGGACCTTTAACAAAGACTCTAATATAGAATTATATATATTTATATAATATATAACTATTAAAATACATCTATAATGTCTTGTCTGTTTAAAAAAGTCAAAGCAGCTAAAAAGATTACTGCAACTTACAGTAGAAATAATAAATAAATGTTCTGTAATTATTATAACCAGTAGATCACAGTCAAGTCAAGACAAGTCAAGTTTTATTGTCATTTCTCTACATGTGTGGACATACAGTGGAACAAAATGTTGTGTCTCACAGGACAACGGTGCTACATCAATAAGCATAATTATTAATATGAACACAACACTGGACTTAAGAGTTATTTAAAACCTATACATAACTAACATACTAGAGCGGTACTCTAACTATACTATATATATACTATAAAAACTGACCTATACACATAACCTAAGACAGACTACACAAGTACTTTTACATAAGACAGAACAATATTGTGCAAGATATTGTGTAAAATAGCAGCGAAACCTGATTGTGTGGTACATTCACAAGTAAACATTCATTATTGAGTCCTTGTCAGACAGAGGTTAAGTGAAGTGTCTTGTGCATATTGAGAGAAGGGTGTTTCTACAGCTGGTTTATAAAGCCCACTCACCTTTATGATGCACACTTAGAAATGCACATGTTTTCATACAGTTATGAACTGATCACAGATAATATGTCTATTGATTGACATCTCATATTTCTTCTGGCCTCTTATATAATTTATTTTCTGTAAATGAATCACTTTCATTGAAGTATTTTAGTTTGTGTTTGCTTGAAGAAGCACTTTATCTGTCTGTAATGGTCATAATCTTAATCAAATGATTCCCCGGTAACACTCACTCATTGGTGTAAAATCATTTTAGTGCATAATCAAGGTTAATATTTGTCTAAGAAAGCAGCTGAGAGCTGTAAACGTGCCAAAGGCTTGTTTCGATTGGATCTTCATGTTGCTGACAGTAAAGTGGCTGATGGGAATTCTGACTGGACGATGCACTTTAAAGAAATACATTTTGCGAGATGCATTGATGCATGTTCATGTGTAATAACAAAGGATTTTTTAGTTTTGTTTTAAACAAAGTAATGCAAATGCATACTTTACGTACATTGAAAAGGTACATTTGAATTTTGAAATTGTAATTGGGTGTAGGAACCTTACTTTACTTTGAAATTGGTTGTTAAATGTACAATATTTTTAAGAAACACACTGAATTAAACATAAAAGTGTGTGCAATTTAGGGAGAAAGACCTTATATAAGACTATATAGAGAAATATAAGTTCACACTTACTTAAACGTTTATTTTATTAAATAAATATTTTTATATAAATTGTTGGTGAAACATTGGTAGAAATAAACTTTTATAAGCGGTAGAAACTATTATGTTATGTTATGTTATGTTATTGTAGCAAGTACGATTTGATTTGTCGCACTAGTGTATTTTTATCAATAAAATTCTCTACAGATCCGCGTCAGTAACTGCTTACAGCTCCGCCACATCTGCTTCTCACTCGGGTGTCTGCCGACAACAGTTACTCGTTTCAACTCTCACTTCGATGAATTCTCTATTCGGTGATGATTTCTCAGCCCGATGACAGTATTTTGATGCTGTTAAATTGGTTTCAAATCGCTTATTGAATGCGAAGGGGCTCTGGATCTCTCTCAGTTGCTGTCTCGTCTCTCTCTCGATCATCTCTCTGCATCATTTAATATTCTCAACTGTAACTTTTCAACTGTAACTTTCTCAACTGTAACTTTTCCAATCATAACTTCCTCTTTTGACCATATATGGTGCGTCAGTGGAGTTCCGCTCACTCTCCCGTTGATTCTTAAAGGGCCCATGACTTTAATACATAGAATGAATAAATGGCTCATTTTCATTGCTTTCTCTTTCACATCACTTCCACTTTTCATTAATAACCTAGGTTATCTGGGTTACATTATGTTATATTATATTATATTATATTATATTATATTATATTATATTATATTATATTATATTATATTATATTATATTATATTATATTATATTATATTATATTACAGTGTTTCCTCTAGGATTTTTTCCAGCTGTGGCGGCAAGTCTTTTGCACAGATCTACCAACTACAGTTATTTCAGTGACATGTCATAAGTGCAGTATTACAAGTCGAGATCGCATTTATGTAATACGAGCATGCAAATCTCTTTGCTTGCGCTCCGATTTCATCTGTTTGTGCACAAAACTTCTTGCACGCCCTTAAATAAAAACTGCTCGTGCAGATATTTTTGTGTGCTCTTAAATAAACGCTGCTGAAGTGTAATGTAGCGCGTATATGTAGTATGTCTCCAACATTTATTAGATTGGCTAGGAATATTTATGAATATTCCCAATAGACCTACAGAGCGGCATTAATGCTTCCTGAAATAAAGTGAAACGGCTATGAACTCCTGCAAGATAAAGTCTTTGTTGTATGCAGAACCATAGACCTTTATATATATATAAAGTATAATTATGGTGTTTGCTGGCCTCACACATTACAAACCTGTCAGTCAGTCAGTCAGGATGTCACCTTAAAGGGTTAAACAAATAACGCACAGCACTACTACAATTACAGACAAGTTTGTGCTGATATAAATCACTTTTTAATACGTTTAGGTGCGATTTATAACCCACTATTAAAAAAACCGACTGGATGTTTTGAATGAGAAGCTGTAATGTTGCCGTGGCGGGATGAATTTTGGTGTGGTGCCCCACCATGGAAGAATGAATGTAGCGGAAACCTTGATATATTATATTATATTATATTATATTATATTATATTATATTATATTA
>CAIGQZ010014538.1:749602-761995 GCA_903798205.1 Danio tinwini
TATATTATATTATATTATATTATATTATATTATATTATATTATATTAAATTATTCATTCATTCATTTTCATTAGGCTTAGTCCCTTTATTTATCAGGGCTCACCACAGCGGAATGAACCACCAACTTATTCAGCATATGTTTTTTGTACTGGGAAACTACATTATATTATATTGTATTGTATTGTATTGTATTATATTATAATTTTTTTGCATAAAGTAATATATGTATATTTATAAATATATACATGTTTTTTTGTATTTATTAGTTTTTTATATAATTTAATCATATATATGCAGGAAATATAATAATAACAAAAATCGAACTGTTAATAAACACTACAGCACTTGCACAATAATGCAGAAACATTAACATTGCATTTATCATCTTTTTTTTTGTACAGTATGCTTAAGTTTTGCCAGAAAGGATAAACTTAAGCTTTAGGAAAACAATTTGAGATGAGAGCTCTTAAATCTCTCTGTATCTTTCAGAATGCATTTAAATATAGATTAAATGGAGAAATGTGTTTAATTCTGCTGCTTTCATGGGATTTCTCCTGAAATGATCACTAGTAATCTCACAGTTCATCTCCAGATTTTTAAAGGATCTCAGATTTGCTCATAAAATCCAAGTAGTAACTTGAATATCTCTAGATGATCAATATCTGCATTTCTTTTCTATTTTAGCAGTATAATGCGTATGAGCATCTTGGGTTTTTGAGATTTATCCTCATGCTTCTGTCTAGCTTTTGCTGCTAGGAAAATCTTCTTTCCCTCTAACACGACACAAGCAAATCTCTCAGCAGAAACGAAGGCCCGGATTTGAATTTGGTGACTTGTAAAGCAAATGCCTAAGAATTTGAATCTAGTGAATTGCAAAAACTGATTTGCACAAGGCATCTTGGTGAACGAGTCCTAGAGTCACACTTCTTAGAAACATGCAATATGAGTCTTTTGAATCTAGATCTTTTATTATTATTTTAAAAAATACTAAACACAATTGTGTGGCAACAATGTGTGAATATAACCAGGCTCTAATGGTAAAATGTGTAATTGCACTTCATAAAAACAGTCAGCAGGAACATTTTGATTGACATTCGGCCTTTGTACTTGTTAGAGGGGGATCATCTGTCCTTCATTAGGATAAACAGCCCTGAGTGAGAAGCAGCTGTTTTAAATCTGCTGCTACCTTAACGCATGAACATTTGTAGCTCCGCCCTCTTTTGAAAAGGGCACAATCTCATTTTAATTTAAAGCGACAGTCACCGAAACAGCACATTTAGCAGACCCCCTAGTTTTTCGCTATTCCGCGATCGCTCTATCCAACGCAGAATCAAAAAAAATAAAAAAATGTTTTGCAATCCTGCAAAATTCTTCAAAATAATCACAAAAAATGTAATCTCATAAAACATTCATTCATTTATTTATTCATCCCTCTATTAATCTGGGGTCGCCACAGCGGAATGAACCGCCAACTTACCCAGCACATTTTTTACACAGCGGATGCCCTTCCAGCTGCAACCCATCTCTGGGAAACATCCATTCACACTCATTCACACTTGTACACTATGGACAATTTAGCCTACCCAATTCACCTGTACCGCATGTCTTTGGACTGTGGAGGAAACCGGAGGAAACCCACATGAACGCAGGGAGAACATGCAAACTCCACACAGAAACGCCAACTGACCCAGCCGAGGCTCGATCCAGCGACCTTCTTGCTGCGAGGTGACAGCACTACCTACTGCGCCACCGCATCGCCTCTCATAAAACATCCAATTCCAAATCATATAATCAAATTAGATTTCAGTTTGCAATTAATTGTAAAAACTGCTCTGACCCAAAAATGGACATTGTCAATAGGGTATAATAAAATGATCTGATGGGTATTTTGAGCTGAAACTTCACAGACACAATCTGGAGACACACAAGACGTATCTTACATCTTGTTAAAAGGCCAAAGTTGCAGCCTTTTAAAGTGATCCCAAATAAACTTTCTGCTGCTCATGATGGCAATGGGATTATTGCACAAGCTCCGCCCCCTCTCAGGTTGCACAGCAGCAGGTGAGCGTGATCTATCTCAAAGGGATCCCTGTGTTTTTCTTCCGCCCGTTTTTGTTTTCTCCAACCCTCCCCCCACGTGAGAGGGTTTTCATATCACAGCTCCGAGCGAGACGTTCAAACCTGTTTCTGTTCACCTCACTCGGCCCTGCAGATCTGGGTGGTTGTTTGGTCTTTTCAATGGCCGTCTTTGTTCTGGTCATTGAGGATTGGGTGTTTTTGATGACGTGTGCAATTGTATGATGGTTTGCGTTATAGCCCTTTTTTTGGCTCACGGAACAGTTGCAAAGATAAGGCTTTAGTGACTGAGTTTTTTCCATTTGAAGTCATAATTAAAAAACCAACATGCAGAACTCTACTAAAACTAATGAATGGTTTCTTAGAGAAAATTTGTTTATAATGAAGGGTCCATCCAAGCATGATGTGTGTATGAATGCTGTTTTGATAGTATTAATACTAAATAAGTACAAACTTTGCATAAAATTTGTATGCAATTGGTTTTAATGCATTGAAAAAGTTGTGCACAGATATTTTGGTGTAAAACGAATAACTAGAGATGGGTATTGTTAAGGTTTTAACGGTATTACTACTTTTATTGATACCACTTATTAACCTTATATTAACCTTAGTAAAGGTTTATTTATCGGTTCTGTACTTTTTAAAATGTTTTTTTTTCATTAAAAATAAAAAAAAACTAATTGAACAGAATTATTAACACTTTATTATTTTGTTTTTAATATAAAATAAAATAAAAACAATAATTGTAAAACAAATAAATATTTTTTTCCTGTAAAAGAATGTACAATGGTTTGAAGGAAATTACTTCCATTCTGGAGAAAAATCAACATGTTTGACTTTTCTGGCAAAAGTCGGGACCTTTCTTGGTTTATTGTGCTTCCTGCTGTTGAAAATGCCCACTTTGAGTTGCAAAATGCAGTTAAATGAGATGTTTATTATTTTACAATAATGCATTCACATAAATGAGTTAACAGTGTTTTGGGAGTTAACTGTGTTGTACAGTTTTGGAGCATCTTGCAATGTAAAAATAAGCTTTTTTTTATAATTTCTTAATAAGCATAGTTTATTATTAGGCTATTAATAGGCTCTATTTGTAAATACAGCTGATGTAAAAGCATTTTTAATGTTTAAGATTTATTTAGGCTACTGCAGAAAAAAAACAGTTTTCATTGTAACCGAATGTGTGTGTTTATTTAACTATTAATGTTATACTGATTTTGGTGATAGACTGCTGGCATAACAATGTTGATGATGTACCGTTACCGTTAGTAGCTAAGCAGTCAAAAACGTTTCATTACTTTTCATTGCAGTTAACGCACTTTTGAAAGATACTTTCACTTAGCCAAATTGCTTGCATTTCCGCTTATACAAGAAAACAACTTGTTGCAACGGACATTGTCGCTGTCAACTCGGGAATTACCACTCATTTGGTTTACTCTGTAAGCTTATGAGCTGTGTGTGCGCGCGCGAGTCTGTGTCACAAGCTATGTGTGTGCGCTTAGCGCAAGCCTTTGCTGAGTGCGCACACAGCTAAGAACTGTGAAGGCTTTTATACTTGACGCGTTCACCGGAAAAGGTTGGTCAGTTAAATTATGCTACTGTAAGTAAAGTTTATTCAGAAATAATTCTCCAGTAGCGATAGCAGAACCGTTAACGTCAGAGCTTATCGATACTTTGGTCTTTTATAATTTAGCACAGATACCACAAAAGTACAGAGTTTCGGTGCCCATCCCTACAAACAACTGAAACAATTATTTTACAATTATAAAACAAAACGTAATAACATGTTTTTATACCTTCATATATTTTAATAAGTGAATTGGGCTTCAACTAAATATTTTAAGTTACACAAAGTTTAACTTAATATTTGTAGTCAGTTTGACTGAAATAACTATCAAGGCAAGGCAGGTTTATTTATATAGCATATTTTATACACAATGGTAATTCAAAGTGCTTTACATAAAGAAGAGTCAAAGAAACAAGAAAAGAAAAACAATTAAAAATGATTAAAAACAAATAAAAACAGATTCAAATGCGTTAAAGCGGGTTTTAAAGGAATGAAAAAGAAAGACATAATAGAGTGATCGGTCGGACGTAGCACAGTACTCATTCAGTAAAGGCACAGCTAAACAGATGTATTTTCAGTCTGGATTTGAATGTGCCTAATGTTGGAGCACATCTGATCATTTCTGGGAGTTGATTCCAACAGCGAGAGAAAGCCGATTCACCCTGCATTCACTGAACTCATGGAATTTTTTAATTTAGTTGATCCTAATGATCTGAGTGATCTGTTAAGTTTGTATTCAGTGAGCATATCTGTAATGTATTGAGGTCCTAGTCCATTTAGTGGTTTATAGACTATTAACAATACTTTAAAATCTATTCTGAATGGTTCTGAGAGCCAGTGTAGAGACCTTTGGACAGGTGTGATGTGCTCTGATTTTCTGGTTCTGGTCAGAATCCTGGCAGCAGCGTTCTGGAAGAGCTGCAACTGTCTGACTGACTTTTTGGGAAGGCCAGTGAGGAGTCCATTACAGTAATCCTCCCTGCTGCTGATAAAAGCATGAACAACTTTTTTTAAAGTCCTCACTGAAAACAAAGCATCTAATTCTTGCAATGTTTCTGAGATAATTATATGCTGATTTAGTTACTGCTTTGACATGACTACTGAAACTCAGATCTGACTCCAGAGTCACACCAAGATTCTTGACCTTATTTTTTGTTGTTTGACCCTTAGAGCCAAGGTACACATTCACCTTGAGAACCTCATCTCTGTTTCCAAATGCAACGACTTGCCTCTTTGTTTAACCAAAGAAAGTTTTGGCACATCCAACTGTTAATTTCATCAATGCACTGGCAGAGGATGTCAATGGGGCTGAAGTCATTAGGCAGTAAGGCTAAGTAGATCTGAGTGTCATCAGCATAGCTGTGGTAGGAGATTTGGTTCTTTCTCATTATTTGGCTCAGAGGGAGCATATAAATGTTGAAAAGTTCATTTTGAAAAGTTGACAGTGCATCTATTAATGTGCATAAAAACTAATGTTTAGCTGACAGAAAACATGTTAAAATAAAGGATCCGTCCAAACATGATCAGTGTTTGAATGATTTTTGCAAAATATTAAAGTACTCGTTTGTTTTCAGATAATTTGCATTGCAATACACTGAATTTAGTACAGGCCTCAAAGCAAGCAGTTCACTGGTTCTAGTCCCGGCTAGATCAGTTGGCATTTCTGTGTGGAGTTTGCACGTTCCCCCCGAGTTGGTGTGGGTTTCCTCCGGGTGCTCCGGTTTCCCCTACAGTCCAAACACATGCGCTATAGGTGAATTGGATGAACATAGTAAATGAGTGTGTTTGTGTGTGTAAGTGTGAATGAGTGTGAATAAGTGTATTGGTGTTTCCTAGTACTGGGTTGCGGCTGGAAGGGCATTCGCTGTGTAAAACATATGTCGGAATAATTGGTGGTTTATAATGTTTATGATGTGTACAATAATTCTTGCTCACAAATGACAATTAATTGTACAATTAATTACAATAAACACAAAAATATCCTTATTTAAACATAATTTTGAAACAAAAAGGACATCTTGTAAAGATTGCTATAAAATGTGCAAATGTACGTTTTGCTGTATTTTTTTTTACAATACAGCTAGTAATAAGTTCCTAATCACACACACAAAACAAAAACAGATTTTCATGCATGAGTGAACAATAGCTATTCAATGTGCATAAAGCTAATGGACGGTTTCTGACTGAAAACATGTTTAGGATAAAAGATGTTATCAAAGCATTCCAGAGCGGCAACTGGGAACTGACCCATGCTCACCAAACATTGTATTTAACTTTTAAATCATTAGCATAAACTGTTGTTGACGAAAGAAAATGTACACGAATGACTGTACGTGAATGACTGCACTTCAAAAGACTCGTCTGTCAAGCTCCTAAAGCTTGCAGACGACACCACACTTATCAGCCTCATTCAGGACGGTGACGAGTCTGCTTACAGACTAGAGGTTAAGGAGCTGGCTGTCTGGTGCAGTCACAACAACCTGGAGCTGACTGAACACGCTAAAACACTGGAGATGATAGTGGACTTCAGGAGAACCCCCCCTGCTCTCCCTCCACTGAGCATCATGGAGGGCATTGTGGCAGCAGTGGAGTCATTCAGGTTCCTGAGCACCACCATCTCTCAGAACCTGAAATGGGACACTCACATTGACTCCATTGTCAAAAAAGCTCAACAGAGGCTATACTTTCTTCGTCAGCTGAGGAAGTTCAACCTCCCAAAGGAGCTGCTGAAACAGTTCACCACCTCCATCATTGAATCAGTCATCTGCACATCAATAATTGTCTGGTTTAGCTCAGCTACCAAATCCAACCTCCGAAGACTACGTTGAATAGTTCGGACTGCTGAGCGAATCATTGGTACAACCCTCCTTACTCTCCAAGAACTGTACTTATCCAGAGCGAGCAGAAGGGCTGCTAAAATCACTCTGGACCGCTCACACCCAGCACACTGCCTCTTTGAACTTTTACCTTCTGGTCGACGCTACAGAGCACTGCGCACCAGAACAGCTCGACACAGAAACAGTTTCTTCCCTCAGGCAATCTATCTCATGAACACTTGATGATAATAATTGTGGTACCAACATCACTACCTGCTATACACTTTTTATACACAAACACTTATTTAACAAGACACTTTACATGCCAATTTGCACATAACAGCTGCACATATAATGCTGTATATAGTAATATAGCTGTACATACACTTGTCAATTTGTATATTTGCAATAACTACTTCTATTTTTTATATATTTATTATGAGTTGTTTGTCCTGTCTCTGTAATTCTGTTGCACTGTAGAAGCTCTGTCACCAATTACAAATTCTTCATATGTGTGAACATACCTGGCAATAAAGCTTTTTCTGATTCTGATTCTAAAAAAGAAACTGTATGTAAAACTCGATTAAAAAAAAAAAAACTAGTATTGCTCAGTTGAACAAATATATTTGCTGAAATGGCAAAGAAAGAAATAATTAAATGATAGAAAATATGTAAAAAAAACACTTGATTGTCATGAAAAGCATATTTGTGAACTGTGCTGAAATATTTTCAGAAGCCCGAAGTGTTTAAGTGTGTATAAATATCTCACCTGACGTGTTGATCAGGTAATATCAGGTTGAAGGTATGTTGTGCACTTGGCATGTTTAAGCCGTTTGAGTTCCTGTTGATACTATAGACAGTTCTAAAGGTTAAACGCGTCATCCAGATATATTTACAAACGCCTGAGTCCAAGTTCAACTTTCCAAAAGACCTGTCTTTCTTTTATTCATCACTGCATCGTTGACTCTCTGTACATCCATCTATTATTTTATCAGTCATTTTTTCTATTATTTGGTCCATCCATCCATTTATGGTAAACTATTCTATTTCTATTAGCCTGTTGTTCTGTCATTCTGCCTGCCAAGCCATCTTTGTTTCTATACTGCTTATAACAATATTTCAGATTGTGAAAACGTTGTCGAACAAATTCTGGTGTAGTTCTAGTTAAAGGGATAGTTCATTCAACATTCAATAGAAATGCATGATTTTTAGCCTAATCTGTGGTCCTAGGAAATTAGGATAGTACGTGCGTGTGTGTGTTTGTGAGAAAGTGAGCAAGCAATGAATGCTGCGTCAGAGCAGAGCTCATTAATATTTAGGACTAGTCCAAATATGGTCAATAAGGACTTTCTGATTCTAGGGGTATGTTATGTGGTAATAAATGAGCATATAAAACAATTTCTTGAGAATGTTGTCTAAGCCACATACCTTATGTAGATATCAGATAAAAAAATTTCACAGAAGTGGCACTTTTAAAGGAATCCTATTATGAAGATGTAAAATAAGTCTACAATGTCTCTAGAGTGTATATGTCAAGTTTCAGCTCAAAATACCACACAAATACTGTTTTATATCTCTGAAACTGACCCTTTTAGGCTTTGATGCTAATTGTGTCAATTTGGTGACTGTCACTTTAAATTCAAATGAGATTGTGCTCTTTTCAAAAGAGGGCGGATCTACGAATGCCTGTGTGTCAGCATAGTGGCAGATTAAAAAACAAGACTAACTAATGCTAATGAGGGAGAGATGGTCACTAGTGGGCGGGGCTTTCCCCCTGTAATGACACATACAAAGGGAGAATGTCAATCAAAGTGTTTCTGATTATAAAAAATAAAATGAATACTTTTTTACCATTAGAAGCGGGTTATATTTACACACTGCTGCCACACACCTGTGTTTAAACCCCTTTATAAATGTGATTTGTGCATAATAGGTCACTATTAAATTAATTGAAAAACAACAGTTCATATATCATAAAAAATCACATTCCTCATCCTGTCACTACATTAATATAACACCAAGATCCCTTTAATATTCATATATTAAGTCTATATGGCGTAAACTGGTAATTAAAGAGGGTATTTTCTTTATCAGACATCTTTATTTTGAAGAACAAACCATCCAGAGCAGGGGTCACCAAACTCGTTTCTGGAGGGCCGGTGTCCTGCAGATTTAAGCTCTAACCCTAATGAAACACACCTGAACAAGCTAATCAAGGTCTTACTAGGTATACTTAAAACACCCAGGCAGGTGTGTTGAAGCAAGTTGGAGCTAAACCCTACAGGGACACCGGCCCTCCAGAACCGAGATTGGTGACCCCTTATCCAGAGTTTGAACAAGCAGCAATTTGTTTTTTTGGGTGTAGTGTTGACTAGTAACTTATTATTACCTGCCTATTATTATTATTACATTCATTCATTATTCATTTTCTTTTCGGCTTAGTCCCTTTATTAATCCGGGGTTGCCACAGCGGAATGAACCACCAACTTATCCAGCACATGTTTTTACACAGCAGATGCCCTTTCAGCTGCAACCCATCTCTGGGAAACATCCATACAAACTCATTCACACACATACTCTACGGACAATTTAGCCTACCCAATTCACCTGTACCACATGTCTTTGGACTGTGGGGAAAACCAGAGCACCTGGAGGGAACCCACACGAACGCAGGGAGAACATGCAAACTCCACATGGAAACGCCAACTGACCCAGCCGATTCTCGAACCAGCGACCTTCTTGCTGTGAGGTGAAAGCACTACCTACTGCACCACTGTGTCGCCTATTATTACATATTTAGCATAATCTTATTTAGCATCCCTAAGACCAACCAAAAAAACACTACCTTAATAACTATTTAAGGGCACCTATGATGAAAATCATCTTTTAGAAGCTGTTTGCACAAATCTGTATGTAGGTATAGTGTGTCCACAGTCAGACTGGGGTCATATAAACACAATAAGTTTTTTTTTTTTTTTTATTTCCTGATGTTAAATTAGGATCCAAATCCCTGTCATTTTGAGCCCCACCGCAATGTGAGGTAGGAGTGCGGTTTCTCCGCCCACCGAATTGATTGACAGCCGCGTATTAACATGTCTCCGTAGTAACACGTATAATCATATCAACAAGACGGGATGTGCGCAAAGCAACCAGGATTAAAAGATCTGTTCAGCTCTCTGTGATCATCAATTACCATCAAATGTGATCGAGAATGAGTTTCACAAGTTTACACATGTTTGTAATAAATTACAGCGATTTTTACCATCTTTATCAGCACCGCTGCATGTCAGTACAATTATAAAAGAAGACGCTTCAATCCTGCTTTGTGGACGTTAAATCAGGTTTATTTTGTACATTAACATAACAGATATCCATACAGCAGTGTATATAACAATGTGCATCCTGTCACATTTGCTGTGCAAAAACAGTGCAAAGTTAAATGTGCGCTGTGTGTGTCTGTGTGTGAACTTTGTTACGACATTGTGTGTGATTCATCGTTGCAGAAAGGCTTGAATTAACTCCACAACAAATACATCAAATAATCATTGGGAAAGTTCTTACTGTAGTATTTCTCACAAAAGTTATGTGAGATCTGCTTCCTTAATGTCTGTTACTGTGCTGTATCTGATGCAGCTGAGGTAGAGATCGAGGCACACCCTGACAGGCATGTGAGAATGGTGAGAGGGGGGAGAACTAGCATTAAAGGCACAGGCAACTAAAACAGCTACATATTGTTCAGAGCAGAAAACCCAATATTCTGAAAGGTCTAATAAATAATCTGATGGGTGTTTTGAGCTGAAACTTTACAGGCACATTCTGGAGACACAAAATATTTATCTTAAATCTTGAAAAAGGTGTAAAATAGATGTTCTTTAATATGCAGTTTAGTGCTGAGCACTACACAGAAACTTAATTAATGTAAGACGTGGCATACTAAAAAAAACCCCAAAAATTTACTTCCGCCATTCATCTGCTTTGAAACTTGAAAGATTGGTTGTCAGACCTCATAGCTAAAAATGTGACATACGCAAAACAAGTTGTGGATAAACATGGGTGTGTTTTGCATGCTGTGTTTTGTCTCTTTCCTTGTGTGCTCTGCTACGCTCTTTACAAAGCTTTGTGGCAGTATCCTGGTACATTGCAAGCTTATTTCAGCATTTGTACTAAATTTTTAAACATATTTAATTCAATATGTATACACATTTTAAGCATTGATGTAATTAACAAACATTTGTATAATAATTAAGAAATAAATTAACTACTACAGAATAACAGAATTGACTGTATATGCAATACATTTATGCATTGATTTAAACTTGAGGTCTGATATAATCCAGTTTCTTGGTACATGCTGCTATGTTTTTGTGTAATATTAAAGCACAAAAGGGTGTTGGAAAGGTTGTTAAATGGGTTAAGCAACACCTCATTCATGGGATATGAAAGAGCGCAGTTAATGAGTTTTTAAATATTTACAAAGAGGGATTCTTCCATGCTAAAGTTTTCCTAATTAATCCCTTATCAAACCTTAGATGGCGTTACTGAAGATACCTCGGAGATGCTTGAGCGCTTTGCTGGAACATGAACAAACACCTCAGCTTTTCATAAATGCCATTGCAGGATTGTCCTGTGATTGTGGTGACCTTTGCATCTGAGAAATGAACACAATCCTTCATGAGTCATTGAAGTTAACATGAGATCTAAACTCTTGACACATTACTTTTGACTGGCGAATTTATTTAAGCCTTGTCTTAATGATGGCAAAGAAAGAGGTTTGTCTTCAAAATATTTTATTATAATGTTGTATACTCTTACTTGTTAGGGTGTGCAATATTTAATATCTGTGAAATAGAAATTTGTTTTATTTTTAAACATGCCCATAAATTGGAAACACTTCAGTTCATGTGCTAAATCTCTTACTATTGACTAGTATCTTATTACCTGCCTATTATTAAAATATTGGCTGTTTATTAGTACTAGCAGTGGGCAACCATAAATGTATTAAATTATGCACAAAAATCATAATGATGAATCATAGTGTATGAACAAGAAAATTAAAACATATTATAATATAACATTTTTGCAATTAAAATATTTTAAATCTCAACCTAATTGTGCAGTATGTAAGTTTGACACCCAGTGGTTGAACTAGGTGTTGCATTCCTGGATCAAAACAAACGCAAGCACAGGTTGCCAGATTGAGGACCAACAGGAGCGAGTCTGATGATCGAGCCTAAAGGCTGATGTAAACTGTTCTAAATAAAAGCAATAGCTAGTGATAGATGGAATATTTTACATATAAAAAGTAGTTTTCGTTCTAACAAACACGTTGAATTGATATTTTAGAAATGGCTTCTATTTCTCACAGCTGAACAACAGGATAAATGACAATGATCACCTCAGGTACATCTCATCTGTTTCCACTGCAGCATGACTTTATATTCTATACTGGACATTATTTCTGTTCAGTGACAAGACTTTTGTCTCAGCAAAGTCAGACCTTACTGTCCTAATTAAATCATTTAAAATCAAGGCATGATCATATTTTATTTTGGTCAAATAAGCATGATCTAAAGGCCTTTGCCTTTCATATAAGCCACTTCTGATACCAAATGATCAACTAGAAATCAAGTTATTATTTGTTGTTCCTAAAACTTGGATAGGCGACTTTTGTCATGTAGTGTATGTATGTATCTCTCTCTCTCTCTCTCTCTCTCTCTCTCTCTCTCTCTCTCTCTCTCTCTCTCTCTCTCTCTCTCTCTCTCTGGCTAAATGTTAAAGAGGACTAAGCAAAATTGTTTCTACTTTATAATTAATGTTCTCAATGAATACAATTGTTTGTACTCAATACTTTATATTATTTTCCAATTTCCATATTTGCAATACCTGCATTTTGGATTTTTTTATTCGTGATTAATCATGATTAATCACAAAAAA
>CAIGQZ010014538.1:787105-801881 GCA_903798205.1 Danio tinwini
TTCAAATCACCTTGACTGTCAGTGAATACATTCACTTCCATATACTTCCATGCACATTCATATGTATCTGCTTGTCTGTCACGCTGCATTTTTTAAATTGTTTTGGTGCCATCTGAAAAATGTGCAGGTTAGTGTATACTCCATCACCTGTTTTTGTTTCTGTCAGCTTTGCGTCTAATTAAAGAATAAATAAACTATTATGACTCAGAACAGTGTGTCTAATGTTTATGTTTTGTGGCTAGTAGCCTTGTAATAAGCTGGATAAAGTACATCCTGGCAGTTGTTTTCTCAGAATAAAGCCCTTCAGTCTTATTAACACTGCTCTGCTTTGCATCGGGCTGCCGATAAGCCTGTCAGGCTTTATTCTGAGATAACAACCTCCTGGATGTTATTTATCCCTTATTTATCCTCTTGTTTTTTTCTGTAGATCTTTGCGCTGCTGGTGTTGTTGTGTGCTGGTCTGGCCATCGGACACACATACTGGTACGAAAGCATCGGCTCTAAAGCCTGGTATTTGATCGACGGACTGGACTACTCTTCATCCTACAGAGGTTTCCTCAGTTTCTGGGGCTACATCATCATCCTCAACACCATGGTGCCCATCTCGCTTTACGTCAGGTATAGTTATGGATGCTTCATTTACATCTGATGCTTTGAAATAGTTGTCAGTCTTTTGTTTTCAGTTAGCTGTTCAAGGGTGTGTTTCTCAAAACCATCATCAGTCAACTAAACTGCAATTCTTACAAACATGTTTCCAGAAACCATTGTTTTAATTAGGCCCAGTCGATTTAATCTACACTATTTTTATGCACGTTTTATCAGTAAAGCTGGCTCTAAGTAACAACAGTGTTGTAGTTCACTCATACACTACCTGTCAAAGGTCTTGTCATCGATCCCAGTTGTAAGGGCAACAAATACTAACTTGACTTCTAGTTGATCATTTGGAAAAGTAGCAGAAGATTTGTCCCATGAATCATCTGTTGAACTGCATCCCAATCATCACACATATTGCAGAAGACCTACTGGAACCAGCATGGAGCCAAGATTCTCACAGAAATCAGTCAAGTTTGGTGAAGAAAAAAATCATTCAGTATGGGGGCGTGTGAGAGATCTGCAAAGTGGATGGCAACATCAACAGCCTGAGGTATCAAGACATTTGTGCTGCCCATTACATTGCAAACCACAAGAGAGGGCAAATTCTTCAGCAGGATAGCGCTCCTCATACATCAGCCTCCACATCAAAGTTCCTGAAAGCAAAGAAGGTCAAGGTGCTCCAGGATTGGCCAGCCCAGTCACCAGACATGAACATTATTGAGCATGTCTGGGGTAAGATAAAGGAGGAGGCATTAAAGATCAATTCAAAGGATCTCGATAAACTCCTTTGAGTCCTGCAAGAACGCTTTCTTTGCCATTCCAGATGACTTTATTAATAAGTTATTTGAGTCATTGCAGAGATGTATGGATGCAGTCCTCCAAGTTCAGGATGGAGTCAGACACAATATTCATTCTGTTTCCACTGCAGCATGACTTTATATTCGATACTGGACATTATTATTGTTAAGTGACAAGACTTTTGTCTCAGATCTTACTGTCCTAATTAAATAATTAAAAATCAAGGCATGATCATATTTTATTTTGGTAAAATAAGCATAATCTAGAGGCCTTTGCCTTTCATATAAGCCACTTCTGATACCAAATGATCAACTAGAAATCAAGTTATTATTTGTTGTTGCTCTAAAACTTGGATCGGTGACAAGACTTTTGTCACGTAGTGTACATATTTTAATAAAATGTATATATTTTAAGTGATATTAGAGAGTGTTTTTATTTGGAAAATATATTTTAAGGAAAATATTTATAAATGTGTCACTTTAGGAGTTTTTAAATATTTATCATTGATTGAAACAACTTATATGAGCTTTTATCATTGTTGTTGTTGTTGTTTTTTGTATTTATTTGTACAATAAATAATTAAGAATGTTATGATTGCAAATTCTATATTGAATATTTACTACAGGTATTGCCATGAATATAGCCAATAATGCTGATGTGGGGTTAAACAAACATAAGTAAATAAATAAATAAATAAATACATAAAACATTTACTTGTGGAAATGTGTGTAAATATATATTTATTTAGTTTTTTTTTATATTAATTTCAGTAATATTATAATATAAATTGCTAATATTTATATTACATATAATAGACAAAATATACAGAACCAAAATATTGACATATATAATTTGTATTAGATAAAGATTATCTATATATAGATAGATTGTCAATATAAATCTAGATAAAGATTATATGAATTGTGTAAATACAAGATTTTATTTTGGATGTGATTTATATTTTGGCAGCACAAATAATAATAATAATAATAATAATTATTATTATTATCATTATTATTATTATTATTATCTTTAATAATAGCAGTTAAATAAGTAGTAATTAGAGTTTAAAATTCAACATATCGCTATCTGTTCCTGCACATATAGACGATAATCTAATGATTCATCAGTTGTCGTGTTGTTGTTGTGTGTCAGTGTGGAGGTGATCCGGCTGGGTCAGAGTAAGTTCATTAACTGGGATCTGCAGATGTACTACGCTGAGAAAGACACTCCGGCCAAATCCAGAACCACTACACTGAATGAGCAGCTGGGCCAGATCGAGTACATCTTCTCGGATAAAACCGGCACGCTCACACAAAACATCATGGCCTTCAAGAAGTGCACCATTTCTGGACGAACTTACGGTGAGGCTTTGACTGACTGAAAACCTTTCATTTACACCACAGATGAGAACAACAACATTAAAAAAGGGAATTTGTTTGTGTGTGTGTGTGTGTGTGTGTGTGTGTGTGTGTGTGTGTGTGTGTGTGTGTGTGTGTGTGTGTGTGTGTGGGTGTGGGTGTAGGTGTTTGTGTGTGTTTTTGTGCACATATATTTTGTATCTATGTGTTTGTTTGTTTGTTTGTTTATATATATATGTATATGTGTGTGTGTGTGTTTGTTTGTTTGTGTCTTTAGGTGTTCTCATGTGTGTGTTTTTTTGTTTGTGTGTGTGTAGGTGTTCTTGTGTGTGTGTAGGTGTTCTTGTGTGTGTTTGTGTGCATATATATTTTGTATCTATGTGTGCTTGTTTGTTTATGCATGTGTGTGTCTGTGTTGTGTGTGTGTGTGTGTGTGTGCACGCGCCTTTAGGTGTTCTCGTGTGTGTGTTTGTGTGCATATTTTGTATGTATGTGTGTTTTGTTTGTATGTTTTGTGTGTGTGTGTCTGTAGGTGTTTTCCTGTGTGTTTGTGTGCATATATATTTTGTATCTATGTGTGTGTGTGTGTGTGTGTTTGTTTGTGTCTGTAGGTGTTCTCGTGTGTATGTTTGTTTGTGTGTGTCTGTGTATAGGTGTTCTTGTGTGTGTTTGTGCATATATATTTTGTATCTATGTGTGTTTGTTTGTATATGCATGTATGTATGTGTGTTTTGTTTGTGTGTGTGTATGTTTGTGTGCATATATATTTTGTGTGTGTGCGTGTGTGTGTGTGCGTGTGTGTGTGTGCGCGTGTGTGTGTGCGTGTGTGCGCGTGTGTGTGTGTGTGTGTGTGTGTGTGCGCGTGTGCGTGTGTGTGTGAGATAACCGTGTGTGACAGAGAGATTTGGGTTTTGAGTTTCAGAGGTTCTCAGGTTTCTGTGGTTCAGTTCACACCTTTGACAGACACCTTTGAGTTCAAGATCAACAGTTGTTCATTCATTATTTATTCATTCATTTTTTGTTCTCATTCACTTCTTTACAGAATTGTTATTTTTCATTTTAAAGCATTATTTTGTAGTTATCATTAAAAGTGTCTTGTGTTCCTCTCTAGGTGAACCCACCGCTGCAGATGGCGTGTCTTTAGATCGTGGAAAAGTATGCACATTTATTCATATTTATTTACAAATATATATTTTATATATTGTTATATTTATTTTATACTATTTTATTTGTACTATATTTTTTATTAATATAATATGTTGTAAAGACTTTATTTTTAGAATTATTGAAAGTACCTTATTATATATTAAAGGTGCAGTAGGTGATTGTCTTCAGAAACGTGTTTTGTTGTGCTGGTTGAAAGTCTCTTCAGTTCAATTCAAGTCGCCTTTATTTGTATAGCGCTTTTACAGTGTAGATTGTGTCAAAGCAGCTTCACATAGAAGATTATAAGTAAAATTGAAACAGAGTCAGTTCAGTTTTCAGTGTTTAAGTTCAGTTCAGTTTAGCTCAGTTCAGTGTGGTTTAATAATCACTGTTGAGAGTCCAAACACTGAAGAGCAAATCCATCGATGCGCAGCTCTACAGATCCCAAATCATGCAAGCCAGTGGCGACAGCGGCGAGGAAAAAACTTCACCAATTGGCGAAAGTGAAGAATTTAAAAAACCTTGAGAGAAACCAGGCTCAGTTGGGCAGGATCATTTCGCCTATGGCCAAACGTCTTGGGCAGAGCTGCAGTCTAGGCGCCGGAAACTGGACCTCAGCGAAGACTCGTCTGTCTCTGGAGCGTCACAGGAATCAGTCACATGCTCTCCACTCTTCCATGACCACCACAGCAGCTGCTCAGGATACGGCCTGGTCCAGGATTATGAAAACCTTGGGATCATCTCGTTGCTGGTCTTGGATTGCATCAGTGGCGCTGCATAGTCTGAGGGCCCCGGGATGAGTACCCCCAGGTGGAAATACAGAATAAAGAGAATAATTAGCGTAGCTGCTGTTCATAGTGTATATAAACAAGATGCAAAAACCTGCGTGGGGCACATCATGCGTCATATCGCTAAGTGATGTACTGAGTGTATGCTTTGCTAAAAAGATTTTAATCTAGTTTTGAATTGCGAGAGTGTGTCTGAGCCTCGGACATTATCAGGATCTTCACATTCCACTTATAATGATTAAAGTAAATGATCTAAATATGTTTATATGTGTTTTTATATTCTGGGTGAGACATAAGACAAAAAAATGTTCATCCATAATTCTGATAAGTAGCCCAAACTCTCTGTCAGCAAATGCAGATTTGAACAACTGCGCAACCGTTTACGCATATCCGCCGTTTGTGTGTACATGCTCGCTGCCCGTTTATGAGAGAGAGAGAGAGAACGGAAGTGAGCGATTAAAAACCTGCTGAATCAACTTTTTAAAAGCCTGAATCAATATTGAAGTTACTTTTGCACGCTGAAGGAAGGATGACACCATGGCTGAAGGATTTCGTTTAGACTGGTAATGTTCCGTTTTAAAACTCTTTTAGCTTCACGCAAAGCTGATGTAGATTGTGTTGTTATAAATGGGTTATATCTGCACAGAAGTCTTGTTCAGCCACTGAAATCTTCCGGCGATAGATTGATGTGACTGTTTTCAGTTTCATAAGGTCCTTTTACAGCATCAATAATGTTGGTTTATGTTTAGTTTAACAAAAAAAAACATCAGTAAATAGCGCTATTCCGCCTAGCCTGCTTTACTGAGGTGAAGTTGGTTTTATATTCACATTAGTTCATTTCTAAACAATGACGACCTGTGACGCGCTCTCTATATTGCTCACCGCTACTCTAAATATTTGGTCAGAAATAGCATGTCAGTATGGCTTGGTAATGAGTGTAATTCCTGCACGCCGCCGGTCAAACACTAGTCGTTTTAGCTCAACACATGAAAGAGGGTTCTGCTGTCATCTTTAAGGTGCACATGCTCGTGTTTCAGGAGGCTTGGCTCTGGACAGGGGAGGGACTATGGTTTGTTAGTTTTATGCTAACCGGTTAGCATTGTAGAAGATCATGTATTGCACCTTTAAGGCATTTGTAATTCATTTTTTATGCATTTACACAGTTATAGTGCTAATTTTATTATTTGATTTATTCATTTGCATTAACAAAATCAGCATTTATGTATATTTGCAGTGTGGATTTATGGAGTATTTATCTTTATAGGGAGTGCATTTGTAGTTTTTTTATGTCTTTAATTTTTCACTCATAGGTTTAAAATACTGACGTAGATTTTTTTTTACTAATTGTTTATGCTTGCGAAGCACATTATGTAGGAAAATTGCTATACAAATAAATTGCATTATTATTTTTTTATGGATCAAACGAGTGCACTGCTTAAAATGCTTTTCTTACTTACAATTTTTGTCTTGTTTCTAGTCCAAATATCTAAAAATTCCTAAATCAAGAAGAATTTTCTAGACAAGCAAAACATGTCTTGTTTTAAGAAATAATATGCAAAAATTAAGTCAGTTTTTCCTTAAAACAAGCAAAATAATCTGCCAATGGGGTAAGCAAAATAACCTTATGTCAAAAGAAACAAGACGAGTAAGAAAAGCATTTTTTGCAGTGTGTAATTATTATTATAATTTAATTACTAGAGTGCATTTATAGTTTGGTTTTTCTTGTGTTTCTTAAGTTGTAAAAATGTAAAAAAATTTCCCCCACAGCCTGTGGATTTCAGTTGGAATAAACATGCTGACAGGAAGTTCCAGTTTGATGATCATTTCCTCATTTCCTGTATCCGCTCAAAGAAGGACCCACAGGTTCTGGAGTTCTTCAAACTGCTGTCTTTGTGTCACACCGTCATGGTGGAGGAGAAAGAGGGTGAGCAGAAAAAACTACACATATTAAATTCTTTCAGCTTAGTCCCTTAATTCATCACGGGTCACCACAGCGGAATGAACCGCCAACTTATCCAGCATATGTTTTACACAGTGAATGCCCTTCCAACTGCAACCCAGTACTGGGAAATGCCCATACACACTCATTCACACTCATTCACTACGGCCAATTTAGTTTCTTCAATTCCCCTATAGCGCATGTGTTTGGACTGTGGGGGAAACCAGAGCACCCGGAGGAAACTTACGCCAACACAGGGAGAACATGCAAAACCCACACAGAAATGCCAACTGGCCCAGTCTGACTCGAACTAGCGACCTACTTGCTGTGAGGTGACAGTGCTAAGCACTAAGCCACTGTTGCGTCCTCCATACCTCACACACTGTCCTCCACATTTTCCCATGTAAATGACTGTGTTTTCCTCTGTTGTGTTCAGGTGAACTGGTGTACCAGGCAGCGTCACCAGATGAAGGCGCTCTGGTCACGGCGGCACGAAACTTCGGCTTCGTCTTCCTGTCGCGAACACAAGACACCATCACCATCCAGGAGATGGACAAACCACAGACCTATACCATGCTGGCTCTGCTAGACTTCAACAGTGACCGTAAACGCATGTCCATCATCTGTGAGTATCACACAATATGCAGACAGTACACATTAGTACAAATATTATTGTTATTATTATTATTATTATTATTATTATTATTATTATTATTGTTGTTGTTGTTGTTGTTATTAATATTGCTACTACTTGAATTAAAATTGAGCATTTTAATGAACAGTAATTCATTTTGTTTTGTTTTTTTTGTTTTATTTTGTATTTTATTTTATGTTTGATATTTTACAATATATTTTATTATATTGTATATTCTACATTTTATTTTTGAAATAAATTTTATTATTTTATTTTATATAAAACTTTTTTTAATTATTAACTTTTTTATGTTTAGTTGTTTTTTCATTTAATAATTATAATAAAATACTTTTTTGTCTTAAAATATTTTGTATTTTATTTTGTAGTTTATATTTTACATTGTATATTTTATATTTAATTAAATTGTATTTTATTATTTTATATATATATATATATATATATACACACACACACACACAGTTGAAGTCAAAACAAGTAAATCAACGATGAAGGTTGTGAAGACATGGTCAAATGAAAGTATAGAGGAGCTCAAAGGATGTTTCCTCTGCACGGACTGGGACATGTTTTATCAGGATGCAAATATAGATAGTTTCTGTAACAGTATCACAGCATATATTTCCTTCTGCACGGACTCTATCATTCCAGAGAACCATTAAGTGTTATCCAAACAGTAAACCATATATAACAGGGGGAATTAAAAGCTGCATCAAAAGGAAGAAATTGGCCTTTAGGTCGGGTGATACCGGAACAGACTGAACAACATTTGTTAAAATCTAATACAAAAGAGCTATGGAACTCAATTCGTAGAATGACAAATATGACCCCAAAAAGAAAGGCATTGTTTGCCTGTAATGAATCTGACAAGGCAAATAAATTAAAAAAATTTTATATGAGATTTAAGACTGATATTTTGGAAAAATGTGAAGAAATTTTCGGGGAAGTAAATTGCAACATGGCTGAAAATAGGAGGTTAATACATCAAGGAGAAGTGACTTATGCCTAGTTCAGACTGCATGTTTTTCAAAGTAGTCATGTCACTGATGTTTTCACACGGCACGGCTATATGGTCTAGTGTTATGTCGGCTCTGTGTTTACACTGAGGATGGATCGGCGACAGGAAAGTTCATACTGCATGACTTTAAAATAGGAAGAATCACAGACAACTTTGTCCAAACTACGTCTCGCAGCCAAACAAATGCGAGAAGTGACATGGAAACAACGCGAGGTCACGTAATATATCTTTCGTTATTAACTACATAATGTAAACAGAAGGCTTTAGCTTTAGAAACTTGTGTTGCTCACCTGAATTAACAATCTTTCCTCAACTTTTTTTTACTTTTCCACCTGATTGCAATATTAATCAGATGACACATCAAACAGACACAGTGCTCGTGCCAATTTTACACTCGTTTTCCTCCTTTTCTTGGGTCCAAATCAACTGAAAATGAGCGATTTTTTTTTTTTTTTTTTCATTTTCTTTATGGCTTAGTCCTTTTATTAATCTGGAGTCGCCACAGCGGAACGAATCGCCAACTTATCCAGCATATGTTTTATGCAGCAGATGCCCTTCCAGCTGCAACCCATCTCTGGGAAACACCTATACTCTCTCATTCCCACACATACACTACAGACAATTTATCTTACCCAATTCCCCTATAGCGCATGTGTTTGGACTGTGGGGGAAAACGGAGCACCCGGAGAAACCCACACCAATATGAGGAGAACATGCAAACTCCACACAGAAATGCCAACTGACTCAGCTGGGGCTCAAACCAGCAACCTTCTTGCTGTGAGACCCACTGCACCACTGTGACACCCATCTATCTAAATATTGAATCTTTTTGTTCTCCTGTGTTTGTGTCCAGTGAAGTTTCCGGATGGCCGTATTCGTCTGTACTGTAAAGGCGCAGACACTGTGATCTACCAGAGACTTTCTCAACAAAGCAAGAATACAGAAAACACACAAGAAGCTCTGGATGTGAGTATCTGCATTTTGATGAATACATCTGCATATGATAATGAGGTTTAGCATGGAGTTGCATGTGGAAAGAACTTAAAATCAGTTCCCTAGTTTTTCATGATGTTTAATTATTGTTTAGCACATTTGTAGTGTATTTATTATTTTTAATATATGATGTGTAAATGTGTAGTTTTATTTATAAGTTCTATGTATATGGTGCTTTTGTTGTTTTACTTGTTGTTTGTTGTTGTTTTACTTGTAGTCCTTGTATAGTTATTAGGAATTTGTTTATCTATCTATCTATCTATCTATCTATCTATCTATCTATCTATCTATCTATCTATCTATCTATCTAGATCTAGATCTAGATCTAGATATAGATATAGATATAGATATAGATATAGATATAGATATATCTATCTATCTAGATATAGATATATCTATCTATCTATCTAGATATATATATATCTATCTATCTATCTAGATATAGATATATCTATCTATCTAGATATAGATATATCTATCTATCTAGATATAGATATATCTATCTATCTAGATATAGATATTTATGTGTATGTTACTTTTTATTAATAAGGATGTTTATTTATCTTTTCAAAGTGCTTTTTTAATTGTGTATTTATTATTTTAGTGTGTTTGTAAAGTTTATATTTATTTTAGTTTAAGTATAATTTATTTATTTTGTTTGTTGTTATTATTATATGAATTTAAACTTATATTTGATTTGATTTAAATATTTGTATTTTACAGTGCCTTACAGAAGACATTCAGCAGGTTTAGACATGCATGTATTTCTTTAACTGGTTGCACTCCTTGTTTGATTTGCATTGATTTGTTTAGTGAGTTTGTTGTTTTATATAGTGCTTTTATACTTTATTTAATATATAGACATATAGTGCATTCATGGTTTTATTTATTTCATTACTTTATTTATATTGTGCATTTGAGTGATTTTAATTGTTATATTTATTTAGTTTTTTTAGAGAGTACTTTTATAGAGTTGGACATAATTATTGATGAATTTTAAACGCAAATGGCATCTGTAAAAAATAATACAAATAAAAAAATTTACATTGATGAATTTTAAATGCAAATGGCATGTGTAAAAAAAAGTAAATCAGTAAAACTAATTAATAAATAGACAAATGTAAATTAAATAAATAAATGAAAAATAATTATACATAAAAATAATAATTCAAATAAATAAATAATACAAGTATATAAGTAAATAAATAAAATGAATCAATTAATAAAATAAAACTTTATAGATAAATAAAATGAATAAATAAATTAAAAGGTAAATAATTATGAATAAATAAAAATAACAGCTAAAACGAATTAATAATACAAGTATATAAGTAAATAAATGAAAAAATGAAATGAATCAATTAATAAAATAAACATTTCGTCACCTTAGAATTATAAGATTCTATCTGACATTTTTGTCAAAATTTAGTTATTTATGTTTTCTTATTAAATGACAACTTATTTACATTATGGGATGTTTTTTATAAAGTTGTTTATATTTAAAGACATTTTATTTAAAAAACTAAAAAATGGTTTATAATAATAATAATACATTTTATTTAAAGCGCGTTTCAAAAAACCCAAGGTCACTGTACAACATCACACATTTATCTACAAAGTTGAACTCTAGCTTGGCTCTATAAGGTTCTTTCGGTGATCATTTTGATGCTTAAACAAGGACCAATAAGGATTAACTTTCTTTATTTCGCCAGACTGCTCCATTGACAGCGGGAAAGACCAGAAAGACAAAATCACACAAAATCAGAGTCGACTAAATGTCGCACCACACAAAATTGAGATGTGTCAATGTGATGATTTAGAAGCATTTTTTACATTGAGAGGAAATGTTAAATTTTACATTGTTAAAAAAGATTATTAAAAAATGTATAAATTAAATGTGAAATATTTTTATTTGTGTATATACGGTAAGTGAAACACTTTTCAGTGTTTATTAAACTCATTTGCTCACTGTCTGTTTTCTTTTAAAGTCTTTAAATTTATAATTGAAGGCCAGATATTTAATTTAATTCATGGTACATTAAATATAGCATATATTTAAATAAATATTATTCAATAATTCATATAAAGCATACAATTTAATAAATAGTAACATATTAATGATATAAAATTAACATCTGCACTAGATAAAATATTTAGCACAGCCTTGTAGGCTTAATTTGAACTTTTTGAACTTAATTTTAACTTTCTCAACCAAAAACATCTTGTTAAAACACCAATTAATATTTTTTGTGATTTGTATTTCTTGATAAGTAATGCTTCAATGAATGATCTGACAGATAGAACCGTATAATTCCAAGTGCAATAGTACTTTTTAGAATTAGGAGGTTCTATCTGCATTTAGTGTGTGTTTTTTTTTACTCCAATTTGCAAATGTAAGAGAACTTTGATAATTTACATTTCGAGTCTTTGTCATGTTAGAGAACTGTCACAAACATATTGTTTGCTATATGGAATGCAAAAACTTTAAAGCTCAATATCTCAAAATCCTTTAGAACACAGATAGAACCTTACAATTCTAAGGTGACGATTTATAGAGAAGTAAATAAAATTAATAAATAAAAAGCTAATAAAATAGATCAATTAAAATAAAGAAATTAAAAAAATTTAATAAATAAACAATAAACGTATATAAGTGAATAAATAAATAAATAAGAAAATAGTAAATTATTTATAAATACAAATTAATAAATTAATAAATAAAAATTTGAAATATACAAATTAAAAGTTAATTAAAATAAAGAAATAAAAATATTACAAATAATAAATGTATTACATTAATACAAATAAATAAAAATAAATATTTCTGGAGTCATTAAGTTGACACTAAAGCACTAGTGCATAAAATAACAATAGTTTGGCCTTATAAAGCTATAAAGCTTAGCTATAAAGCAGAGCAGTGTGTACTTCTGTAAGTGTTAAAGTGTGTGTTGAGTGTGTTTGCCATTTCTCCACAGATCTTTGCGAACGAGACTCTGCGGACTCTGTGTCTCTGCTATAAAGACATCAGTCAGGAGGAGTTTGACATGTGGTCTAGAAAACATCAGGCTGCAGCCGTTTCAATGGTGGACCGAGAACGAGAGCTGGACGAGGTTTATGAGGAGATCGAGAAAGACCTGCTGGTATGAGCATCGCTGTTCATTTTTTACACACGATTGATCCACTGATGTGTTGTCCACTGCTAAATGTTTGCTGTAATACTTTAAGGTCCCGTAAAGTGCTTTGAAATATGCATTTTAATTAAAACATAAAGAGAGGGTGGGACATACCATAACCCCTCCCCTTTTTTAAAAACAGTCAATAGTGTTTTGTTTTATCAGCGCTCTGCCAGTGAGCTCAAGTGCATCAAATGAAAAGCAAATTAGAGGAAGGGGGCGAGGCATGTCAGACTCTAGAGAGCAATTGATTGGTCAGAAGATTTGGTGAGAGACTGTAGTATGAGGTGACTTAAAAATCCAAAAGATCCATTTAGGCGGAAGTGACAAACTGCACGCTTTGGATGTTTATATCAGGTTTATACCTTCTAAATGTAAGTTTTGTCACTTTTTTGGAGCACACTAGCTTATAGATATCCTTAAGACTAGCATTCTGATAATTTCACGAGACCTTTAAAGGTGCAGTATGTAAGTTTGACACCCAGTGGTGGAACTAGGTATTGCACTCCTGGAGCAAAATAAACACAAGCGCAGGATGCCAGATTGAGTACAGGAGCGAGTGATTTAAACTGTGTTCTAAATAAAAGCAGCGATAGAGGGAATATTCTCCATGTTAAAAGGAGTTTTGGTTCTAACCAACACCTCGAATTGATGTATTAGAAACGGCTTCTATTTCTCACAGATGAACATGTGAAACCTATGACAGTGATCACCTCAGGTACACCTCATGTGCTTTATTCAGTGCTAAATGCTAACAATGTGAGTTTGAATTGATTTCACATGACATTTATTGTCATATGCTGAAAGCAGCAGCAGATAGTTCACCTCAGATCATGAAAATACAATAAACTGTTAGAAATTGAACTTTAGAACTAAACACATATGAGTGATTCAGCATCTACATTTAATGATGTTAAAGAGGGTTAACATGTATTAAATAGATTATAAATCTTACCATTTCATGAGTGAGTGCATATTCTGTGCTTCTGAATGGCTGAATAGTTGTGTTTCGTCTGGTGCAAACAGCCAAATTGCTCATCACTGCGTATCTCGTCACAAAGCGTGTTGTTAGGACATGCGGTTACAATGTAACTTGCTCACCTGATGTTTACGTTCTCAATATTTATATCATTTGCTAATTAATAACCTCATGTGGAACTGAATCTGTCTCATTTCGACGTCTGATACTGTCTATTTCGCTCACAGACTTATGCTTTCAGAGCCTTTCTGAATAAATGAATGAAATATGCTGTTTTCCAACAAGGCTAAACTGGCATTGTGCAGGTTAAATTTACCTAAACAAAGACAGCGCTCCGGCACGGAAAAAACATTTTCAAAGCAGAATATCTGACTTCAGCATTGTTTTTCAGATAAACAAGTATGTTCACTTGGGATGTTTCTTAAATATCTGCACACATATTATGGTATTTTTATGCTTTAGAAGAGTCAAAAACTTGCATACAGCACTTTTAACTTTTTAAAATGTAAACAAATATATCTATATTTATATTAAAGATCATAAAATGTGCTTGATTGCTTAAATTTTATAAATTTTTCAGACTCTTTAATGACAAAATGAGAATTGTGTATTATGGTTAATATCAAAGTATCTTATTTATAGTTGTGTATTTGTTTGTTATATGTTTTTATTGATTGCTAATTAATAATTATGTCAATTGTTCATTCGTTCAGCTGATCGGGGCGACGGCCATTGAGGACAAACTTCAGGATGGCGTTCCTGAAACCATTGCAAAACTAGCCAAAGCGGATATTAAGATCTGGGTTCTGACCGGAGACAAGAAAGGTGAGCGATGGACACGTGGAATATTGATGTCTTTTACAGCAGACGGTTTTATTAATGTTATATGTGTGTTTTTATGTGTTTAGAAACAGCAGAGAACATCGGCTACTCCTGCCAGCTGCTGACCGACGACATGAAGATCCACTACGGAGAAGACGTGAAGTATGATTCATTCATTCATTCATTCATTTATTCATTCATCCATTCATCCATGCATCCATTTACCCATTCAATTCTTTCTTCATTTATTCATCCATCTATTCAACAATTCATTTATTCATTCATTCATTCATTCCATCTTCCATCCATCCATAATCCATCATTCAATCCTTCCTTCCTTTCTTTCTTCCTTCCTTCCTTCCTTCCTTCCTTCCTTTCTTCCTTCCTTCCTTCCTTCCTTCCTTCATTCATTTATCCATCTATTCCTTTATTTATTCATTCATTGCATCCTCCATCCATAAATTATCCCTTCATTCATTCATCCATTCATGCATCCATTGATTCCTTCATTGATCC
>CAIGQZ010014538.1:822497-834963 GCA_903798205.1 Danio tinwini
TCTCTCTCTCTCTCTCTCTCTCTCTCTCTCTCTCTCTCTCTCTCTCTTTGTGTGTGTTTGCAGTGCTGATGCTAAACTCCTGGAGGAGGCTGTCGTCCCGCTGGCCAAGACTCTGAGTATGTGTGTGTTTTTTTATGAGTGATTTACTGCCGTTTCATTACAGTCCAGACACACACTGATTTCAGAGCCTCTGTCTTGTGAAATAAAGCTCTGTAATTTCAGGCGCATGAAGCCACAGCATTCAGACTGATACCGATCACATGTCAGCTCTGCTTTTATCAGGAACTGTGTTATTTATTGAGTTTATTGATCCAAACTAAATCACAGGCTTCTTTAGTGCATTCAGTTGATCTGGTTTAGTAGCACATATCATGAACAGCCTAAAGATGGGATGGGAATGATGTTTTGTGTTTTTGATCCTCTTCATAGTTGAGAATAACCCCAGGTCCGGGAACTTCGGGGCGTTGGTGAGAGTTTTTCTCAGCAGAACCAAAGAGCTGAAGATTTCCACAGAATGCCAAGAGTAAGTCAGAAAACTCTTCACTGAGGTGTGCTCATATCTAAGGCTTTTAATGTGTTTTTTTTTATCATTTATTATTGAATTATGAAGTTTACTGGTATTTACAGTTTATGTACGATTGTGAATTGCATTATGGGATGTCGATCTCTGCTTTGTCGACTTTTGTTAATAAAAATTCAACTCAACAATATTATAACGTATAAGAAATAAAATAAAATAGCAGAAAATGCACTGGCAGTTTATTACAAGGTGTTTGTAGCATAATATACAACACCAACCCAGACAATATAGCACCTTAAACTGTTCAACATGTGCATAAAAGAGTTGTTGAAAGAAAGATCAAGCTCCCATAATGCAATTCAAAAGCAGAAACAAACAGGAAAAAATGAAAACATGAATCACAAAATACAGAAAGCTTCAAAACTTTTCTAATCATTCATTCGTTCATTCATTTTCTTGTCGGCTTAGTCCCTTAATTAATCCGGGGTTGCCACAGAGGAATGAACCGCCAACTTATCCAGCACGATTTTACGCAGCGGATGTCCTTCCAGCCGCAATCTCTGGGAAACATGGACACACTCATTCACACTCATACACTACGGACAATTTAGCTTACCCAATTTACCTGTACCGCATGTCTCAAACCCACGCGAATACAGGGAGAACATGCAAACTCCACACAGAAACGCCAACTGACCCAGCCCAGCCGAGGTTCGAACCTACGACCCAGTGACGTTCTTGCTGTGAGGCGACAGCACTAACTACTGCGCCACTAATATTATTTGACTAGATATTTTTCAAGACACTTCTATACAGCTTAAAGTGACATTTAAAGTTTTAACTAGGTTAATTAGGTTAACTAGGCAGGTTAGGGTAATTAGGCAAGTCATTGTATAACGATGGTTTGTTCTGTAGACTGTCGGAAAAAAATAGCTTAAAGCGGCTAATAATATTGAGCTTAAAATGATGTTTAAAAAATTTTAAACTGCTTTTATTCTTGCCGAAATAAAACAAATAAGACCTTCTCCAGAAGAAAAAATATTATCAGACATACTGTGGAAATTTCCTTACTCTGATAAACATCATTTAGGAAATATAAAAAAAAAAATTCAAAGGGGGGCTAATAATTTTGACTTCAACTGTATATTAATCTTGCCATGAAATAGCCTATGAGTTGTTGGTGTGACAAACAAAATAAATCACTGATGTGTGCATAGAAGAGTTGTCTATTTTTAAATATTAATAAATATACTTTTAATAATAATACTTTCCAATATGTGTTAAAAAATATATAATATATTTGATTCTTTAAACTGAGGGAAAAAAAGCAAAAAAAAGCACCAGTCCCACTTTATATTGAGTGGCCTTAACTAATATGTTGTTACGTGTTTAAGTGGAATGAGACGTAACATTCAGTGAGTCTCTAATGGTGCTGGGTGAGATGAGAACACACAACCGATGGATAAGTGAAACATAAATGAACAATTTATTAAATAGAGAAACAATGAAACTATGAATATAGGAATTTAGAATGT
Source organism: Danio tinwini (assembly GCA_903798205.1). Classification (NCBI taxonomy): domain Eukaryota; kingdom Metazoa; phylum Chordata; class Actinopteri; order Cypriniformes; family Danionidae; genus Danio; species Danio tinwini. The sequence continues at coordinate 824,553 of CAIGQZ010014538.1, forward strand.
AGTTTTAAATAACCGAATTAATTGAAAAAACCATGATTGTTGCCTAAAAAAAAAATAAATAAATAAAAAACAGCAAGAACGTCACTGGTTCTAGTTCTTACCAAGCCAGCCAATGTTTCTGTGCGGAGTTTACACGTTCTCCCCATGCTCACGTGGGTTTCCCCCGGGTTCCCCGGTTTCCTCCCACCGTCCAAAAACATGCAGCTTAATTTAATTGACTAATCCAAATCGGCTCCGTAGACATGCTCCTAGTACGTAATTATCTCTTAAGAGCAATCACTATCTGTTCATTAGCTACTACAGCAGGGGAGTTCTCAAGATCTACCTGAGCTTAAACTCCCCTCTCACCTTGCAAACAGGAGGGAGCCCTGGGCTCGAGGATCTTATGAGCTCAGGGCTCTCTCCCGGGACAACATGCCAAACAAGCTTTATAATCAATCATCAGCTAAGTGTGAACTCTTGAAATATCTGAATGCATGCCTTTTTTTTCGTGTTTACACTGTCATAGAACAGATCCGATCTGTCACATATGAGCAATTGGGTAACATTTAATTGGCAGTGTAAACAAGGCCTTATTGAGTTTATTTTAAAAAAATTGTCATCTTTAAAATTGGTTTATATAGTTTTTCTTTTAATAATTTTTTATAAAATCAAGAAATGTGTGTAAAAAAATGTACTCAACTCATACATGCCGTGGACCCATGTACACCTCTAACAAGTCTCATTTAAATGAATATTTTTTATAGGATGCTTTACAATATTATATTTGTGCATATACATTAGATTAGTCAGTACTAAAGCCAAATCTGAAGCTGATGTAACAAAATAACTTACAAAAGCAGTCAAAAAATTAGTAGCCCAAATTTATGTCAGGGAAAAATATTAAATAACAAGAGCAAAAATATATAAAATAGTTGAAATGTTGTAGTTTGTATTTTGTTTTTGCAATATTTTGCTTGAATTTAAGTGTATTCTCTTTCTATTTCTAAAGATGTTTGGTGATTTAAAATATTATTTCAATAAATATATCTGTTTAAAAAAATCTGTTTTGTTCAAATGCACCAAAATATGCAGTATGACATATTCACAGAGAAGTAAACAAAAATAATATTTATTTATTAATTATACAGTATTTTACATTGCAACAATTATATTCAAGCTTAATGAGTCCTGTGTGTTTAAGATTCTGTTTTAATATTATATAAATAAATAAGTAGCACGTAGCACGTTCACCTCACAACAAGAAAGTCTCTGGTTCGAGCTTTGGCTGGGTCAGTTGGCATTTCTGTGTACGGTTTGCATGTTCTCCCCATGTTCGCGTGGGTTTCCTCCGGGTGCTCCGGTTTCCCCCACAGTCCAAACGCATGTGGTATAGGTGAATTGGGTGAGCTGGGTTGTCCGTGGTGTATGAGTGTGTATGAATGTTTCCTAGTGATGGGTTGCAGCTGGAAGGGCATTCGCTGCGTAAAACATATGCTGGTTAAGTTGGTGGTTCATTCCGCTGTGGGGACCCCAGATTAATAAAAGGACTAAGCCAAAAAGAAAATGAATGAATGAACGAATAAATAAATAAATGTCCCAATTCTCAGATGCTGATATATATTTTTAAGAATTCTTAAAATATATTTTTCCACACAGGCTTTTCCCAACATTAATTCACTAATCGCTCAGGATGGTTTAATAAGATGTTTCTGATATGATTTTCCCATGGGAATAGCAGCGTCTCACACATCTGATGTTTGTGCTGAAAGTGTTGCTGGAGCATCCAGATGAGGGAGTGACTGAAGCGCAGATTTATGAGAACAGATACAGCCTCAGCTGATCTGACGGCTGCACACGTTTATCATTACAGCAACCCATAATCATATAGTCACCACTGCAGCGTCTGACAGCATGTGTACTTGTTTATGGGGTTTATGAGGACACAACATTGTATAGGGACATGGGTATGACCTGTATTAAGGTGGTAAATGAGGACTTTAAAATTATGCTTAACTGGGAATTTAGATTTTTCATGTGAGGGTCAGGCTTAGGGGTAAGTCCATATAATAATAATCTTTACATAAAATAGTTTTATACTGCACAGCTCAGTGACTAGCACTGTCACCAAACAGTAAGAAGGTTGCTGGTTCAAGTCCCGGCTGAGTCAGTTGGCATTTCTGTGTGGAGTTTGCATGTTCTCCCTGTGTTGGCGTGGGTTTCCTCTGGGTGCTGCGGTTTCCCCCACTGTCCAAACACTTGTACTATAGGTAAATTGAATTAACTAAGTTGGCCACAGTGCATGAGGGTGTGTGTGAATGTGAGAGTGTATGGGGGTTTTTACAGTACTAGGTTGCAGCTGACAGTGAAGCTGCAGTTTACAGTCAGTAATTATCTCTCTCTCGCTCTCTCTCTCTCTTTCTGTTTCTCTCTGTAGTCAGTTGTTCATCTGGCAGGCCCATAATGCTCTGTTCCTGGTGCGCTGTTTGCTAAAGGTCTTCATCAGGGAGATGAGTGAAGAAGAGCTGCATCTACAGTTCTCCTACCAGGAGAGGGCGCCGGGAACATACGGTATCACACACTGATTCAATGCTTTCACTGGATTCACTTCCACTTTTGAGCTTGGTTATACAGTATGTGAGCCTCATATATAGAGAATAATCTTTGATAACACTTTAGTTTAAGTATTAATTCTCACTATTAACTAGTGACTTATTAAAAGGGTATTGACTGTTTATTAGTCTCTATAAAGCACATATTCTGCATGATTTTATTCTACATTCCTAATCATACCTAATACCTAAACCCAACTAGTACCTTAATAACTATTAACAAGCAGCAAATTAGGAGGTTGAGCTAAAAGTCATAGATAATGGTTTGCTAATAGAGAGACTTGTGCTTTGAAATAAAGCTTGACCAGATTTGATCTTGTTAGCTAGTTGAAAACAGAATAGATTTTATTGTTGTTTTGGATCATAAAAAAGAAGATAATGAACATATATTATCTCTTATCATAATATTTTAGATAATAAACATATTATCTAACATGACCTAAAAAATTAATATACAGCATGTATACTTTTACAGCAATCATTCATTCATTTTCCTTCAGCTTAGTCTTTATTTATCAGGGCTCGCCACAGCAGAATTGACCGCCAACTATTCCAGCATATGTTTTATGGAGCGGATACCCTTCCAGGCGCAACCCAGTATTGGGAAACACCCATACACTTTCGCAATCTCAGGCCGTACTCACACTATGTACCGTTGCCTTGAACCGGGCCAAAGCACGCTTGTCCCCCATTCCGCCCCCCCGACGACCCGCACTCACATTACATTCTGGCCTGGGCGCGCTTACGTCATCGATGATGCGCTGTTCAGTAAGCACTCTCGCTCAGCACAGTGGAGATTTCTTTAGTTATATTGTTTAAGTCATTTGATATGCGGGGACACACAGTCAAATATTTCACTGAACAGATCAGCCACTTTTGACGCTCATAAACAATCATAAAGTCCTTGTGCTGCAGGAATTAGGAAGTTTGCTAAAGGCACAGCTGACGTGCAGTGAAGGATATGCATCTTTAATACTCTACGACAGTTTGCATTTATTGAACAGTACGAATAATTAATTAATCCATATGAAACAGTCCCTTAAAAGTCACGTCTCGCTTTCAGTTTCTGGCTCAGGCACGCTTGCACTCGCACTGTAAGTGTACCGCGCCTGAGCCCAAGTGAACCGCGCTCAGGCCCACCTCCTCCAACCGGGCCAGGGCCGCCCAAGTAAACTGTGCCTGAGCCCGATTCAGAGCACTCACACTTCTCAAACGATCCGGTAAAGGGGCCTGGGCACGGTTCAGATAGCATAGTGTGACTACGGGCAATTTAGTTAATCCAATTCCCCTGTAGAGCATGTGTTTGGACTGTGAGGGAAACCGGAGCACCCGGAGGAAACCCACGCCAACACGGGGAGAACATGCAAATTCCACACAGAAATGCCAACTGACCCAGCCGGGACTCGAACCAGCGACCTTCTTGCTGTGAGGAGACTGTGCTAACCACTGAGCCACCGTGGTGCCTACTGTTACAGCGTCTGTATTATTTATGTTCTTAATGAAAATACAGTGCATTTGCTAATGTTAAACAATTTTTTTTTTTGTAAATCTGCAAATAGGAAAGTTTTGCCAGATTTGAATTCTGGGCACTGTCCACCAAAAATATCCCAATATTTGACTTTTATTTAAAGGCGTAATTACTCTAGACTATAGTCCTAACATTAACTATTGAAATGAAATAAAATTATTAACGTGAAATAATACATTATTAGTAGGCCCACACAGAATCTGCACGTGCAGAATTCAGTATATTTTTAGCCCATCGTTGATTCTGTATATTTACTTGTGTAAATGTATGTAAATGTATATTTATTCAGTTTTTTTTTTATTAATTTCAGTAATGTTATTGACTAGTATGAAAATATTCATATGGTTTATTTACAATACAGGTTGTAAAGTAATATTTTCTGTCTTTTAGCAGAGATATTATATGAGAGACTTGCTTTTTTTTTACTAAATAAAGTGGATCTAATTGGATTTGCATTGTTAACATTAAATACAAGTTAAAAAGGTATTACTTTTTATTTCATATATTAAGTTTTTAGTTATGATACTTCCAAAATCATTCCCCATAAATCCACAGATTTTTACCAAAATTTCTGCAGATTCCGTCTGGCCCTAATTATTAGTCCCTTTTAAAGCTTTGTTTATTTTAGGTTATAATATTTTATGGGCATAGACCAGACTTACGTTTCTTTCTTTATTTATTCTTTAACTTATTTATTTACCAATTTATTTATTTATTCACTAACTTATTTGTTGTATTTATATCTTTTTTTTATGTGTTATTAATTTCTGCTTGGTAGTTTGGGTTCTTAAAATAATTTTTCATTATTTTACCAAGGAATTATTTCTAAAAACAAAGTATCCAAATGTTTATATATTAATTTAAGCCTTATGTTAGTGAACATAATTATTTTAAATGGTTTTACTGAAAGCATCCTGTGCTCTCTCGAGTGTATTTCTTATTAATAATGGTTATGAGCACTTGTTAAACTCTAATTTTGTAAACAGTAGACACCAAAAGCCCTGTCTGGGTCTCTGGCTTTGGTCCATCTGTCTGTGCGTCCAGAGAGTTTCTCAGTCGCTTAATGTGTCACAACCTTCAGCCAAATGCTGCCACATATGAGCACAAATGTCATCTCTGACCAGTCACTGTGATCCTCATATAACTCCACTGACCTCAAGAAACTTCTCACAGACTAAACTAACTGTCTGTAGATCCACCACCTATTTTAATGTGCATATTGGAATATTGCATAAAACAAGATATGTGTACATTTTGAAAATGCACGTAAATGCTTCTGCACACAACTGAGTAGGACAAACATTTTGGGATAAAACTACGATGGAAACACATTTACTGATTTAAATTTCAGCATGCGCATCAAACAAGTCATTCATTCATTCATTCATTTTCTTTTTGGCTTGGTCCCTTTATTAATCTAGGGTTGCCACAGCGGAATGAACCACCAACTTATCCAGCATATGTTTTACGCAGCGGATGCCCTTCCAGCCACAACCCATCACTGGGAAACACCAACCATACACTCTCATTCACACACATACACTAAGGCCAATTTAGCTTATTCAATTCACCTATAGTGCATGTGTTTGGACTGTGGGGGAAACCGGAGCACGCGGAAGAAACCCACGGCAACACGTGGAGAACATGCAAACTCCACACAGAAATGCCAGCTGACCCAGCCGGGAATCGAACCAGCGACCTTCTAATCGTAAGCCGATTGTGCTACTCACTTCGCCACCGTGCTGCCCCAAACAGGTCAAAAAATGTTTGTGATGGAAAGTCATTAATAGGCAAACCAGCATTTCAAGCACATTGTAATACATTTGAATGTTGTCTTGGTCTTTCTAAAATCCCTCAGCCAAAGTCTGTCATCACAGTGGTTCAGTATTACTATTATTATATTATTATTATTACTTCCAGAACTGTCTTGAGCATCTGTCTGCATTCACAAACAGCATATCACGCCTGCAAAAGCCACCGCACGTTCATTGCATTTCGTCTTCTGAGGTGCAACTCATTTATTAAAGAAAAAAAGACTACAGTGGCTTTTTTTCTGTATAATACTTGCCACCAGTTTATCAGGTTGTGATGATTTTGTTCTCCTTGACTTTCTCTCTTTAATTACAAATGTTTTATGTAATATTCCAGTTAAATGCGCTTAAATCTAGTTCACGTTTTTGGCTGGAAACTTAACTATTGAAGTAATGATTTTTTTATTTGATGTGTGTTTTCAGACTCCATCTGTGAGGATCTTCTGGAGGAGCTAGTCTGTAATTTGGTGCATCTCATCGTGGAAGTGCCACTTCTGTGAGTACAGCAGAAAAAGAAAAGTGTGTGTGTTTTGTTCTGGATTTCTGCTAAATGATGATCAGTGTGAGAGCGTGTTATTGTCGTGATATGTGATGCGTCTCTCACACAGTGTGTGAAGGTCAGTTCTGACTCAAACAATGAGGTGACGCTGTCATTATTTACACAAAAATACTTTCCCAAACTTTTTACAAATGAAGTTCAAGTAGGACTGTCAAACCAGTTAGCATAATTAGTCATGGCACCAGATGCATTTTCAAAGTCAAGTTACATTTATACAGTGGGGAAAATAAGTATTGAACACGTCACTATTTTTCTCAGAAAACATATATTTCTAAAGGTGCTGTTGACTTGAAATTTTCTCTGAATGTTGATAACAATCAATGAAATCCATATATGAAAACAAATCTAACGCAGGGCTCGAAATTAACTTTTTTTACTTTGTAGCACCGATGCTCCCAACTTAAAAAATTTAGGAGCCCCAGAAAAAATTTAGGAGCACCCACCAAAAATGAATGAGCACCACTGCAAATTGTATATTAAGGCATTTATTGTATTTAAAAACAACATCAATTAGGACTAACAGAAACCAGAAAAAACTATCTTACTAATGCTGTGATGACTTACTGATATCTGTGCAATAATTCCAAAATGAATGTCTAATAATTATAAAATATTAATGATGATGATGATGTCAATAATACATTGTCATTATTATGCTGCTCTGAATGTGCTTGAATGTGAGTTATGTACTGTAAAAGGTCCTGCTGTTACTTTATGAAAAATTAATTTATGGTTTGCATCAAACTAAAATGAAGCATTGCAGTAAGTAATATTTATTTTGCACTATTGTTTTTATATGCATGTCAATTTAATAAATAATATTTCTGCTGCAAAAAACGTAAGATTATAATAAATCATTCAATCCAATGCTGAAAGCTGCAAAGCAGTCATCAGTAAATAGAAAAATAATATACATCTCAAGAAAGAATGGACCAAAGAAAGTAAGAAAAGTCTCACTTCTACCACTCTTTAAAAGATTTGGTTTGGGTTTGTGTCATTAAATGCTCAGTCTAGTTATGAGCTGATTTTCATTTTTCTGTGTTTGTGGAAAAGCAGGCGAGTCAGCCGATCCAATATAAGAGCAGGCAGAGCAGGATTCTCGTGATGACCATTGGCACAGATTGTTATGAGCTGCAGATTCAGTTTAAACTTAGTAAAGGCGAGCTTCTTTGGCAAGATGTGTACAGTGTTAGATTTTACATTTAGGGGACCTTTGCGCTGAACACACAGTGAATGCAACGCATCGAGATTCGGGCACCTTCTTCAAAAACACTCGACTGATCTCGGCTGGCGCCCTTGAAAGCTCCCTGTTTTCTGACAGCAGAAAGCCTTGAGTGATTGACAGCTAATATGAACCAATATAGCGGCAGTGAAGTCCGATTTAGCATGTTTTTAGAAAAAATCGAAACAAGTCGCACGACAACCATTATATGCAATCGCACAAATGCTTCCAAATATATTATGAGGTTGCATAGATTAAATTTCGGGCACCATTCCAAAATGGTCGCAATTTCGAGTCCTCTAATTAGTTTACAAATGAAGTTATGTGTTATAAAATGATGCAGGGAAATACTTTTGAACAAATGAAGAAAGGGAGGTGTAGTTTGGCAGTGAAAGCCCAGACAGCAGCTGAAATCTCTCAGTAGTTCTTCAGCAACCCTCTGCCCTTCCTCAGTGTAAATGAATATCAGCTGCTTCAGTTCAACATCTACATTAGCAGGAGGATGAAGATGAAACCAGGGTGGACATTTCAGCAAGACAATGATCCAAAACACAGCCAAGGAGACTCAAACACTTTCAGAGAAAGAAAATCAAGCTGTAGAACGGCTCACCTGACTTCAATCCAATAGAAAACACAAAATAAAGCTCAGATCTGATAGACGAGACCAGCAGAAGCATCAAGATTTTGACACTCTGTTGAAGTCTCTTGAGAAACTCACACCTGAGCAATGCATAAGACTTCATTCACTATATGAGAGGTGCCTTTAAGCTGCAGCACCAAAAAAGCTTTTATATAAAGTATTAAATAGTTTCAGTAGTTCAGTGCTCTCTGTTTGTGTTATTTCATTGTTATTACACATAACTAGGCCCACACAGAATCTGCACATGCAGAATTCCGCAGATTTTCCTCAGAATTTCCTTCCTCAGATTTTTTGCCTATCATTAATTCTGTTTGTTTACTTGAGTAAATGTGTGTAAATCTAAATTTATTCAGTTTTAAAATTAATTACAGTAATATTATTGACTAATATGAAAATGTTCATCTGATTTATGTCCAATGCAGTTTGCACAGTTTGCATGTAGTCTTTTAGTAGATATATGAGAAACTTGCTTTGTTTACCAAATAAAGTGAATCTAATTGGATTTGCAGTTAAAACATTAAATACAAGTAAAAAATATATAATTTTTTTTATTTTACATATTAAGGTTTTAGTTATGATACTCCAAAAATAATTCAGCAGAAATCCACAGATTTTTACCAAAATTAATCTGCAGAAATAGCAAAAAACGCCCGCAGATTCTGTCTGGACCTACACATAACTCATCACTCAGATTTTTTATTTTATTTTTTTTATACTGTATTGTTTGGGTTTTTACCAAAATATAATTAAATTCTATGTCATCAGCTCATTTAGAAATATTATTCTCAGAAAATAAACATGATATGTTCAATACTTAATTCCCCACTGTACAACATTTTAGAAATGTTAGAAAACATTCCTAGTGTTTAGCCCTGTATAAGTCTGAAATTTGATTCCTTATGTTTGATCTCCATCACCACATAACGCTAAAAGAAAACTGTAGTACAAAACTGTGGCCTATAGAGGTGTGAACCTACACTGGTCTCATGGTTCGGTTACAATTATCATGCCATTGATTCGGTTTAATTTGATATCTCGGTGCATTGACGATGCTTTCCATACACAGTTTTCAATTTTCTTCACAGCAGCAATTCTTGTATTAAAATGTATAAATATATTTATATACTATTTGTAATACAATTTTGTCCTTTAATACAAACAGTCAGATATATAAACTGTACCTTTAAAACTCAAGTACATGCACAGAACAACATGAGCATTTATAGCAAATAAACAAATGTAAATATTCCGCTCTCTTTCTGAGCCTTGTCTAATGAGTTCTTTCTTACACCCCTATGATTGATCACGCGCTCAACAGAAAGGGCTGCGATTGGCTCTAACGCTCTGGCGCTGTTTACTGATGAATGACACTGATAAACTTTAGAGGCGATCACAGCTGATCCATGATCGACACGGTGGAGAAAACTCGCTTTGCAGACACACTCGTGTCTGAATCCAGAAGTATCGCTGGAATAGCCGAGAGGAGAGGGAAGGTCATGCCAGCAGGTCAAATGGGCCACATCGAGAGGGAAATTAAGTTTACTTTTATTCCCTCAGTCGCAGTGAAATAGGGGCTTCTGCTGTAAATGTCAGTGAAAGCCTGTCCAGCAAACACACATGCTGTGAAATTGTGCACAGTTTCTGCGTTTTTAAGTAGTTAGAGCGTTGTAAATACTCTCGCTCGCCTCCCTCGCCATAGCTACAGCGACATAACACATATGAGATAAATGAAGTCAGTACACAACCGGTTATGATTATTACTGAACCGATACAGAATTGTCCGCATCTGCATTGCGGGAAACCTAAGAAACAATTAATGTTGACACCCCTACTGGCCTATATACGATTATTAAATAAAAAATAAATTATAATGGCTTTCATAGTGTTATGTCAAAGAAAACTGACAGCAAATCATTTAAACGCCTATATTCAGATAGCAGCAAATATTGACATATTTAGCGGAACATGATTAACACTCACGCACGCACGCACGCACGCACACACGCACGCACGCACACACACACACACACACACACACACACACACACACACACACACAC
>CAIGQZ010014538.1:849897-861433 GCA_903798205.1 Danio tinwini
TTATATTATATTATATTATATTATATTATATTATATTATATTATATTGTGTTATATTATATTTATTATATTATATTGTGTTATATTATATTTATTATATTATATTTATTATATTATATTTATTATATTATATTATATTATATTTATTATATTTATTATATTATATTATATTATATTATATTATATTATATTATATTATATTTTGTATCTTTATTGCATTGTATTTTATTGCATTTAATTGTGTTTTTCGTTATATACTGATAACTATGGTAAAACACAGGAGTGATTAACTTATTAACATCAATGTCTGTATTAATGTGTTTCCTGTCTGCATTTTAGTGACATCACCTACAACATCCTGTTTGAAGCTGTGACCACACTCCTGGTGCTGCTGTCCTATCAGCTCTTTCACAAGGAGATCCTCAGAGAAGGGCTCATTTACAGATACCTGACCAGAGGACGATGGTGAGAAACACAATTAATAACACCATCCAAATTTGTGTCTGAAATTATGCATTTGACAGGAATTGTAGTTGCTTGAATTAAACTAGTGCAGATAATACATAATAGGTAAATAGACAATGTCGAATTTAAAAAGCTGTGTAGAATATTTTCATTGATCTCTCCCAGCCCTACTGTAAAGCCCTACTATAAAGTACAGTGGGGGAAATAAATATTGAACATGTCATGGTTTTTTCCTCTAAATAATAATTCTAAAGGAGCTGTTGACAAGGGATTGAACCAGATTTTGATAAAAACCCAAACAATACAGACAAAGCAAAATAAATCTGAAAGATAGGTTCTGTGTAGTAACAATGAAATGACACAAGGCATTACTGAAATGTATTTAATACTTTATATAAAAGGCTTTTTTGGTGCTGGCAGCTTAGGGCATACTCACACTATGTACCGTGCCTTGAACCGGGCCAAAGCACGCTTGTCCCCCCTCCCGTCTCCCCTGACGGCCTGCACTCACATTACATTCGGGCCTGGGCACGCTTACATCATCGATGATGCGCTGTTCAGTAAGCGCTCTCGCTCAGCACAGTGGAGATTTCTTTAGTTATATCATTTAAGTCGTTTGATATGCGGTGACACTAGAGCTGTGAACCTACACTGATCTCACGATTTGGTTCGGTTACGATTATTATGCCATCGATTCGGTCCAATTCGATATCTCGGTGCATCACGGTGCATTGACGATGCTTTCCATACACAGTTTTATATTTTCATCACAGCACAGCAATTTTTGTATTAAAATGTATGAATATATTTATATTTATATATTATTTGTAATACAATTTTGTCCTTTATTACAAACAGTCAGATGTATGAACTGTACCTTTAAACAACACGAGCATTTATAGCAAATAATATAAACAAATATGAATATCCTGGGTAAAGTCTAGATTGGATATGCGGCCGGCCAGAAGTGCGATATGCACATTAATATAGCGGAATTTTTTTTATGACATTCTATAACAATAATTAATATTTTACAGTACTTTGACGGTTGGGTTTAGGGTTGGGGTGGGGGGTAGGCATTAAAAAATAAAATTTATTGGGTAATTTAATAGATAACATAAATAATACTTGGAACAACTACTGTTTTTAGGTTACTGTGACGGTTGGGTTTAGGGTTGGGGTGGGGGTAGACGATAATAAAATACAATAAATGGGAAATTTAAGAAAAAACATAAATAATTCTCTTTAACTTCCAGCCGCAAACAACCCTCCCGTTCGCTTTCTGATTCTTGTCTACCAAGTTCTCTTACACCCCTATGATTGGTCACATGCTCAACAGAAAGGGCTGCGATTGGCTCTTGTACGCTGCGCTCTTCACAGATGAGTGACACTGTGCCACAGTGTGGGAGAGAGAGTTTACTTTCATTCTCTTAGTGAAATAGGGGCTTCTGCTGTAAGTGTCAGTGAAACACACACGCAGTGAAATTGTGCACAGTTTCTGCGTTTTTAAGTAGTTAGAGCGTTGTAAATACTCGCGCACGCGGCTCGCCTCCCTCGCCATAGTAAGCTACGGCGACAGCGCATATGAGATCAATGATGTCAGTACATAATAACCAGTTATGATTATTACTGAACCGCGTCTGCATCGCTGTGCACCAAAGAAACAATTAATTTTGACACCCCTAGATGACACTCAGTCTAAAATTTCGCTGAACAGATCAGCCACTTTTGACGCTTATAAACAATCATAAAGTCCTCGTGCTGCAGGAATTAGGAGGTTTGCTGAAAGCAGGCTGTCGTGCAGTGAGGGATTTGCGTCTTTAATAATCTATGACAGTTTGCATTCATTGAACAGTACGAATGATTAATCCATATCAAACAGTCCCTTAAAAGTCATGTCTCACCTTCAGTTTCTGGCTCAAGCACGCTTTGCACTCACACTGCAAGCGTACCGCGCCTGAGCCCAAGTGAACCACGCTCAGGCCCACCTCTTCCAACCAGGCCAGGGCCGCCCAAGTAAACCGTGCCTGAGCCCCATTCAGAGCACTCACACTTCTCAAACGATCCGGGAAACGGGCTTGGGCACGGTTCGGATAGCATAGTGTGAGTACGCCCTTAAAGACACCTCTCATATGGAGAATGAAGTCACATGCATTGCTCAGGTGTGAGTTTTTCACAGACTTCAACAGTGTCAAAATCCTGGGGGTGGGGGAGGGGGGGGCAGTAATGAAGGCGGATTCACCCTGCTTTGACTGAACTCTTGGAATTTCTAGTTTATATGATCCTAATGATCTGAGTGATTTGTTAGGTTTGTATTCAGTGAGTATATCTGTAATGTATTGAGGTCCTAGGCCATTTAGTGGTTTATAGACAATTAACAATACTTTAAAATCTATTTTGAATGGCTCTGGGAGCCAGTGTAAAGACCTGAGGACAGGTGTGATCGAGCCGAGACGAGCGATTGCTTTGGCGCGGATCCGAGCATGATTGCCCTGTTCACATATGCCAAACGAATCGCGCTAACTGGGCAAACGTGCCAGGTTCCGGAACAAAAGTCTAGGTGTGAAAGCACCCTGAAGCTCATATGCAAGTTTATTTTTCATTCTATGACAGAAACGCCATTAAGCCTCACTAGATCCTCCTGTATGGGCGTGCGTCCCTTATAATACACTCACAGGACTTTAATTTGGATAACTGTGCGGATATATTAAAATGAGCAGACTTACTAGTTACTATAGACTATACTAGTTGCAGACACAAACATGAAGTACTTCAATCATTTTAATAGAGCATATTAATAATGAAATCCAAAAATTATAGTATAATATTAAGAGTTAATTTTATCTCACGGCCCACCTGTAGGATCGCTGAGGCCCACTAGTTGGCCGCGGCCCACCGGTTGAGAATCCCTGGACTAAACTTTATAGATAATCCATGTAAGACTACTTTAAACTCTTTATTTTCTCTTTATTCATTATCCTGAACATTATAAGCATTCGTGTGCCATAAAAATCTAATTTTCATAGCTTTCATAGACAACCTAGAAATCAGGGAAGGTCTATTTTTTTAAGCTTTTTACACATTGGCAGGAAAAAAGCGATTGATCCGTGCAAATACACACCAGAGTAAAATTCCTCCGACTTCCCTAGTTGTTCCAGCGATGCTTTATAAACTCTGTAACCCCAAAACTAAAGTAAACACGGGTAAAAAAGTTGTTGTCTGCACGATTCTTCTGAAGTTTGTCCCGGTGTGATTTTTGTGGCCCCCTGACCGGCATTAACAGAAGGACGACTGTCAAGTGCTGGCATTTCATATGCAAATAAGGCTGTTCATTAATTCAGCAGATGCTCTCGTCTGGAGTTCACCCGGAGGGCTCGTTTGCATCGCACCAGTGAGAGCGAGCGAGCTTTTAAAGTTCCCTCGTTAGTTCTGAGCTGAGCTAGCATGTCTGCGCTCACTAATGAACACTCATCAAACCTCACCTGTCTTTAGGACTAATGCAAACACTGTAAGCGACAATACGGTGCATTCATTGTTTTATTTTTGACTTTTTAAAGTGCAAATGAACGTGTAAAGTGCATCGTTACGTCAATTTCCAGAAATCTGAAACTCTTGATGTTTGCCGTGTTCATTTATTTCTCAAAGTTTACTGTATGTCAGAGACCTTAAAGCTTAAAGGGATAAGCAAAAAACTACGAAACATGATATTTAGTCATCATCATGTGGTTTTAAGCTTTTATTAGTTTCTTTCTCCTGTTGTACACAACATAATTAAGCTAATTAAGCACATAACAATTAAGCCATTATGCAAAGGATGCCCTTCCAGCTGAAACCCAATACTGAGAAACACCCATACACTCACACATTCACACTCATACACTACAGCTAATTTAGCTTATTCAATTCCCTTATATCGCATGTGAATGGACTGTGGGGGAAACCGGAGCACCCAGAGGAAACCCACGCCAACACAGGGAAAACATGCAAACTCCACACAGAAACGCCAACTGACCCAGCCGGGGCTCGAACCAGTGACCTTCTTGCTCTGAGGCTAACCACTGAGCCACTGTGCCACACAAAATAATATGTTTCGGGAAAAAAATAATAAAAACTGAAAACCTGTAACCATTGACTTCCATAGTAGGAGAAACAAATACTATGGATGTCAATGGTTACAGGTTTCCAGCATTTTTCAGAATATCTTCCTTGGTGTTCAATAGAATAACAAAACTTAGATTTGAATGGAGTGTAAATGATGATGGTTTTCATTTTGGGGTGAACTGTCTTATTTAACATGAATGCTTTTTTAATGCTTTTCTTCACTATTTTTTCTTTATTTTGTTATTTTGATATATATATATATATAAAACACTGCTAAACAAACTTAGACTTCCAATGGCATCTATATATCTTCTTTTGTTCTCATTTAGTAAATGAATAGCTTTATTATAGAAAAATAGTAGTTTAAATGAGCATCTCTTCAGGGTGGCTAAAAATAACAAACAAAAGAATCTACAAAGTAATAAACTAAATTACCTATAAATCTTAAAAAAAAAAGTACAGGAAGCTTATCTTCCTACCTAAACATAAACAAAGTCAAAAGTAATCGAATAAATAGGCAGGCCACCCCTACAAGCTCAAACTCTCAAAAGTTGCAAGCATACATGGACATTTGTACAAGACTAAAGTTTGGTTGTCGGCCGGAAGGGTAGGGAAATCCAGGAGCACTCCACTCCCAGCAACCGTCGCACCACAAATTAGCTCCCCGAACCCTGCCGGAAGTTCCCTTTTATAGGTCTCCACGACTAGCCAATCAGAGCCTGGACCACATTAGAATGGGAGCCTATGGAAAAACAGAAAACAACACAAAAATGCGGGACAAAGAAAAAGACATGTGCAATGCGCAACCAAAATAAATAAACAAACTTTAGTCGTAACAATTGATATATTTATATAGCTGTAAAAATAATAAAATTAATTTACAATACATTTATAAATATACTGATAACTTGAAGACTTGATATTTTGCCATGCTTTTTGCTTAGCTATAGCATGCAAACGTGGCTACTGTTATTTAATAATTAATTAATTTATTACTTCTGTAGTATTTGTTATTATTATTATTGATTTTTATTAAAACTTACATTTTTATGTAGATTTTGTTTGTTTATTTGACATTTTTTCAATGTACACAGCCAAAATAAACGCAGCAATGGAGGAACCATAATATGGCTGAATAGGTCCGCTAGAGTCCAACTATAACAGTTCAATAATGAACCATCCTTCAAAGTAGTTCAAAAAGAAAAGAAAATAACCCCCCCAAAAAAAGGATTAAAAAGGTTGATGTTGTAAAGCAAATATGCTCTGCTGCTAACTGTTCACGTAACATACAAAAAGAACGTGTCCACCTGTCCGGTGTAATTCAGTTCAATTCATCTTTATTTCTATAGGGCTTTTACAATGTAGATTGTGTCAGTTCAGTTTAGTTCAGTTCAGTGTGGTTTCATTTTCACTGCTGAAAGTCCAAACATTGAAGAGCAAATACATCAATGTGCAGCTCCACAAGTCCCAAACCAAGCAAGCCAGTGGCGAGGAACAAACTTCACTAATTGACAGAAATGAAGGAAAAACAACTCAAGATATAACACAAGTGACGCAATCCTCATAGCTTTTTAAGAGGCTCTACGGTGCATAGAGCTAAGAAGTTCTTGACCTCCTCCACTGATGGAAGAAACTTATGTTCACCTTCCCTGGTTGTAATCCTCAATCTTGCAGGTAAAAGAAGGGAAGGTTTAAATCCTGAATTAAAAAGCTCCACGGTCACCCCGCGATATTGCACACGCTGCTCCAGAACCTCTGGACTGTAGTCGTCATAGATGGCGATCGGTTTCCCATGGTACTGCAGTGAACCTCTCGTCTTACAGGCATCCCACATCGCTGTCTCTTTTATCTGAGACCGGTGGAAGCGCACTATTACTGCTCTTGGCTTTATTTGCGCATTTCAATCCATTTAATTTATTTATTTTTATATATGCATATATATATATGTATTTATTATAACATTTATTTTAGCCTGCCAATGCAAGCAAAGTTTAAGATTTCATTTGAACTTGAATTGTCAGTAGTTTTAGTTGGCATAACCAGCAGCACTCCTGTAGTGAACTGAGATTTTTCATTCTTGTGTTTCTGTCTCTTTAGTCTGTCTCTGACGAGTCGTCTGGTGAAGACGCTGCTCTATAACTTCATCAGACAGGAGAAATATCCTCCTGCCACACACGTGTTACAGACGCAGTCAGAAGGAGGAGGATTACTGTATGGACTCGCATCAGGAGTTGCCAGTGAGTACAAACACACACACGCTGGTTCCAGCATCCTTTAAGCTGTGTTACTGAAGCAATGCTGTTTAATTTCTGACCCGAAAATGCCCCATTATAATATTTTAAAGATACTTAGGGCCCTATCATACACCCGGTGCAATGCGGCGTAAGGCGCGACACAATTTTTGTTTGCTAGTTTCAGCACGACGCAAGAGTCAGCGTTTTGCACCATGCTGTTTAAATAGCAAATGCATTTGCACTTATATGTGCGCCCATAGGCGTTCTGGCCTAAAAAGGAGGTGTGTTGAGTTGCATTGCTGGCGCGTTGCTATTTTGAGAAACTAGAATGTTCAATAGACTAGCTAAGAGGAGGTCTAAAGTCCAGCGCAGAGCACGTTAGTTGTGCGCCTCCTTAAACATTGCTTAACACACACAGGATGTAGAGCAATAAGCAAATATCTTTACAAATAAAAAAGATTTAAAGGATTAAAATATATTACAAAAATTATTAATTTCTACATAACTATAAAAAGTACTGCCTTCATGCCTTCATCTCGGGGGGCTTTTTCAGTTTATTCATGACAATTTGCTTTTGTATAATGTTATTATTATTAGCAGTATTATTTATTATCTGCATATTTATATTTGTTTTATTAAAAACAAGCTTAGATTTGCCCACCCGTCAGCTTTTAGACCATATGGGGCATTTGGAAATAACTCCGCTTTTTGACCACACTTCGTTATTATTGTTCATTTATTCTTTTGCTGGAAATTAGAACTGAATTTAGGAATAGTTTTGAAATAAGTCTTTGCGCATAACAAACGAAATTAATTATGTATAGGCTAATAGATGTCTCACCTTTCCTTATCCACGAGAGTGAAAGTGAAAGTAAAGAATGAGCAGGCTCATTCTCTTATTCTTGCACTGTAGATGCTCTGTTTAACTGTTTTCTCGCTAGTGAAGCGTTCAGTTTTTCCACTTACAAAGTCCGCCATGTAAATAGCAAATGGCGTGACACAACTGACATTTAAAGGGAATGGGAGATGAGACTCTGATTGGTTTATTCTCAAAACACACCCATAACTCATTAAGAGAATAAGCTCAACCCTGTTAGACCATGCGTCATGGAGCAAATCTGAATTTTCCATCCTTAAAATAGCAAAAGTGGATTCTGACACGCCCTTAATGCTTTTGCGCTGTGAGCTTTGGACTTTGCGCCTAGATCGTTAAAATAGGGCCCTTAGTTTTGTTTTGTAGTCTCCTACAATAGATTTACACCCATCAGGCTCAAAAACACTTCCATTGCAGCATCAGATCTTTTCCCTCTTAATGTGGTTCAAGTTTTCTTTCAGTTTTTTTGTCAAATATGTTTTATTTTTTAATTAAATAGATTACAATACTCAAGTTCCAGGATTCATTTTCTGAAATGCATTAACTTACAAAACAAACAAACAAACAAACAAGCAAAAAAAAAAATGGTTCAAGATTTATGTCCCTCTAAACCCTGCCTTCATGAGAGTATACTCCTCTCTGATTGGTCAGATGGCTGGTCTGTTGTGATTGGTTGATGCCATACACTCAAAAAAAAATTGTTGGTGTAACTTAATTTAGTTATGACTCACTTGAATTGTGTTATTTGAATCCATGAGCAAAATTTATTTTGATCCATTTAAGTCTAATATCTTTCATTTGTATTACCCTGCGAACACAGCTTACTCTTAGGAAGCCAATTCATTTTAGTCGCTTCATTTGGACAACCCGAATTTATTTTCAAGTCAATTATTGCAGTTCACTTTATTTTATAAACCGCTTTAATAATGCCTACAATTAGCCGAGATTGATCTCATAACTAGCTTTAGCACAGTAATGGCTCACTGAGTGAAGCAACAAACAATATAATTGTCATTTAAGCTGACAAGCTTTTTAATCATTGGCTGTTTCTCAGTATGCGCTCCTAAGCAATCTTGGGTCGTTGTGTTCTCATGTAACGTCATCATCAACCATCAAAAGTTCAGTTCTAAAACTTAAGAGCCAAAAACGGAGGAAGCATTCAAATTCCTGGATGTGTTCTTGATATCGAGGATGCAGATGCAGAAACTCGCTCTAGAAGTCCTAGAAGACATTGCGGCTGAATAAAGGAGGTGGGAATCAGAGCATTTTATACCTGTCTATTATTAAAGTTCAGAGATAAAACTTATTCATCTCACGAGTTCCCTAAATGAAACGGTGACAGTGAACATTCAAAAGAAACTCTTAATAAAGGCATCAACACATTAAGGGTGTTTATTTGATGAAATTCATATAATTCAATTCATCTTTATTTCTCTAGCGCTTTTACAATGTAGATTGTGTCAAAGCAGCTTAACATAAAAGTTCTAGTAAATGTAAATCGTGTCAGTTCAGTTTTCAGAGTTGAAGTTCAGTTTAGTTTAGTTTAGTTTAGTGTGGTTTAATTTTCACTGCTGAAGGTCCAAACACTGAAGAGCAAATCCATCAATGTGCTGCTTCACAAGTCCCAAACCACGCAAGCCAGTGGTGAAGAACAAACTTCACCAATTTACAAAAGTGAAGGAAAAAAACCTTGAGAGAAACCAGGCTCAGTTAGGCACGACCATTTCTCCTCTGGCCAAACTTCTTGTGCAGAGTTGCAGTCTAGGCGCCGGAGGCTGGAGAACACTGGACGTCCATCGTGGTGAAGCTGCAGGTGCAAGTATGTCACCGGCGGGTTTTTAGGCTGGCCCATGGGATCAATGCGGGATCAATATATATATATATATGTATATATAGGGTCTATTTTACGCAAGCTATGATGACTTTCACCTTGATATTTTAGCACAGATGTATACCTGACCGAATTGCACTGTAGGTGGCGAAAGCGAGTCTTTGAACCTGTGTGTATTCCTACAGTGAAATGACCACATCAAACGTGACGTGCTAACATGAATGCAGTTCACTAGAGTGAATCTGATTAATGTTAGCTCCACATCTAACTATCAGGCACCTGTAGAGTTTATGTGTTCCAGTAAAACACATACAAATAAAATGGAGCAGGTGCTTTTTAAAATGAATGATGATGAATGAAAGTCAAACCCCTGAGCTGTCTGACAAAAAAGTGCCCTTCTGAATCAAATCCGCAGGATGCCCTTCTGGATCTTTCACTTACTTCGAAGACACTACTGACTACGCTTACATGGACATTCTAGTTATGGTAATCTAGTTATTTGCCTTAATAGACAATAATATAATTAAGGTGTTTACGTCAAGTGCTTTAATGTAAGAGTTTCCTGTCATTTTGGGTGACTGACCCTTTCACTCATTTCATTCATGCCCCCGTGACAAACTGGGGTATTAGACGCAAATAAGGAGTAAGGACTGGTGAGAGTGATATGGAATTTAATAACGTACGCCGAATGGAAAGAAAAAACTTTTGCGTTTCGCAGTGTGTGTGTGTGTGTGTGCGTGCGTGCGTGCGTGCGTGCGTGCGTGCGTGCGTGCGTGCGTGTGCGGCCCTTTACTGACAGTACTGTGTGTGGATCTTGTCGAAAAATATGGTGAAAAGTCCTACATGAAGGTAATAGTTTGATTGCGGTGTTTACTTCACTAATGCCACTAATATCTGCATACTCCACGTCTTAATTCCATTTCTTTTAGTCTTTTTAAAGATGTTAAGGTCATCAAAAATGGCTGTTTGGAGCTTACGTAGGCCTACAGTTCAACATTAATGTTTATCTGAATAAACAGTTAGTAAACACAAGTACATCTTATTGAACATCATTTATTTTCATCACCAATTATCACAGTAGAACAGTTCCTGAAGCAGTTTATGATGCATTTTGGAAACAGGAGATGAGCCCCTAGTCCAATGCGCCACCTGGCTTGAGACTTACTTTTAGTCATTATTTGGGTAGCACACATATTCTGAATGCCTTCGGCAGAATTCAAATGAGCCATTTTAATCTAGATTAATCTAAATTAATTCCAAGATTACAATGAGATTAATATAGATTTTAAAAAAGTATCTATGCCCACCTATAATATAAATAAATTTAGATTATTTACTTTAATCAATACTATTGGAATGTAAAGAGACTTTCAACCAGCACAACAAAACATGTACCTGATAACAATCACCTACTGCACCTTTAAGGGCACATGGCAAGGAGGTTGCAATCAGAGTTGAGCAGATGCAAGACAGCATATATATCATATTATTCATCAATATATATCATATTATTGAATATCAGCATGTGTTTGCTGTATATTCAAGTTGTGGTCAAATCATTGAGATGCAAACCTGCTGGTTCATTGAAGAGGTTCATTCTCTGATCATCCATTTCTCCAGTAGTGTATATAAACACTGTGTATTCGTTGTGTGTTTGTTGGTCGGTTTGCTTTAATGATGCCAGTGTTGTAAGATGAATATCCAGCTCTGTCGAGGTCGCGTCAGGTCTGATTACTCTGTCAGATAATAATATTTGTTTTGCTTGTAAATAAAGCCTTCAGTCCAGTTTCTCTTGAATTTGCATGTGAAAATCCCCACATGCACCTGATTCCCATGCTTTTCATTAGCCGCTCTCTCACTCTGACGAAGAAAAAACAGGCTCGTCACAAACTAAATCCAAAGCATATGAGGGATTTGTTGAGACATTATTGACTGATGTTCTTGTCTGTCTGGTGTTGTGCTCGCTCAGACATGTCAGCATCAGGACACACACACACACACACACACACACACACACACACACACACACACA
>CAIGQZ010014538.1:888825-900102 GCA_903798205.1 Danio tinwini
TATGTATGTATATATATATATATATATATATATATATATATATATGCTCTGTCTGAGGTATTGTCAGTTTCAGGACACATTCCTTGTCTTCATTTGCATCTAAAAGAAGCGGAAGGTCTTTTAAAGTCACATGCAAAATAAGCCTTAACATTAAATGTTACGTTTGTTTTTTTTGTTTAATAGATATTGTAAGTGTACAATGCCGTGTACTTATTTGAAATCAATTCATTCTGTAACACTTGAAGGGGTGTTTATAAGACCTGAAACCTTTATAATCATGACATGACACAAGCTAGGTTGCTGCCGGAAGTGGTGTTAGTAAAAACCAGCTGGAGGCACTCAACCTGCGGTTTGTGTGGGTCCTAACACCCCAGTATATTGAAGCGGACTCTATACTGCTCAGTAAGCACTGTCTTTCGGATGAAACATTAAACCAAAGTCCTGACTCTCTGTGGTCGTTAAAAATCCCAGGATGTCCTTTGAAAAAAAGTAGGGGTTTAACCCCTGCATCCTGGCCAAATCTGCCCACTGGCCTCTGTCCATCATGGCCTCCTAACCATCCCCATATCATAATTGGCTTCATCACTCCGTCTCCTCTCCACCAATTAGCAGGTGTGTGGTGTGTGGTCTGGTGCAATATGGCTGCTGACGCTTCATCCAGGTGAATGCTGCACACTTCCCCCCAATGTGTAAAGCACTTTGAATGTCTAGAAAACCGCTGTATAAATGTTACTATTATTATGTGAATGAGATTTTATGTAATTTGCTCAGTTATGACATTTTAAATGCAAAGATGACATTGTTTGTTATGACAACTTGACATAAACAAATACACCTGTTTTTGTCTTTATGACAACTTGAAATTACCAAGACAACAAAACTTGTCATAAATCTGTCATAAACATGATTGTCATGAATCTGTTAAAAATGTCATGAATTTTATAACACCGTCATATATATATGCCCATAATGTCCATTGGTTAATCCGGCCCTGTGTGCGGGCGACAGTGAGTGATAAAAGTCTGTCTTAATGTGCACGTGATCCTCTCATTCGGTGTTAACCTGTTTTCTATTGCTTGCGCGAAAAGCTGTTTTTGTCAGTCATGCTGCTTCTCGATTCTAAGATCACATCTGTACGCATATTGACAAACGGTCATAAACCAACAGTCTAATCTGTAGTGACGAGCCAGCACTGGCAATTTAAAAATGAGTCTCAGCCAGCCAAAGTGGCTAGTGGGAGTGGCTGTCTAACCCGCCACAACTGAAATCTACCCGCATTTGGCGGGTTGGTGGGTGTTAATGTAAAGCCCTGATGACAATCATGTTTATGACAGATTTATGACAAGCTATTTTGGTAATGTCAAGTTGTCATGACAAACAGTGCCATCTTTGCATTTAAAATGACATAACTGAGGGATTGACACTTGATGACAGTTGTCATAAGCATGCGTAAAATCTCGTTCCCAGTCATGACTTATCTTATGAACCCCACCTTCAAGTAAAGTGTTACCATTTATTCTATAGTCCTGGATAAATTTAGAAAGGTGTACTCCATGCACTAATAAAAAGTCACTTTGCATGCATTTCTCATCATTTTCTATGCAAATTGATTCATTGACTATAGTAAAAATATCATCTGCAGTGTGATGTTTTCTTCCACACTAACAGACCGCTCTATTAAATCATCTATTAACTGATGCTTATTATTTAGTCACTGTAAATTCTGCTCTCTATGAAGCTATTTTTGAATTCAGAATGAAACTCTTTATCTCTGCTGGTGCGTTCAGACCAGATGCAGATGAAGCTTTAAGCGCTTTACATATTAAAGTCTATGCAAAAATGCGATAGACATCCTGCAGCATGGTCTCCACTAATGAGGCGGCATGAATGACACAATTTCAGCATATGATACAATGCAAAGTGAGCGTTTTGGGCATTTGACGCGCACAACGGGTAATTTGCTCAAATCAATAAAGTTTAAAAATCAGAAACTCTTTGATTGACATTCTCCCTTTGTACGTGACATCAGAGGGGAAAAGCCCGCCCAGTAATGACCAGCTCTTCCTCATTAGCATAGGACTTTAGTCTGGTTTTTGAATCTGCCACTTTGCTGACACGCAGGCATTTGTAGCTCCGCCCTCTTTTAAAAAGAGCATAATCTCATTTGAATTTAAAGCGACAGTCACCAAAACAGCACAATTAGGATCAAAGCCTAAAAGGGCCCGTTTCAGAGAGATAGAAAGTTATTAGTGTGGTATTTTGAGTTGAAACTTCACATATACACTCTAGAGACATCAGACTTATTTTGCATCTTGTAAAAAAAGTGCCCTTTTAAATACAGTTGTTATGATTTAATTAATTACTTTTTTAAAGGATCATAGTTATAGTTATATAGAGGAATAATTGCAGTTTCACGGTTATCACGATTATCCATTCGTTAATTTCAAGACTACTAGTTTAGAAAATCACATGAAAACTATATTTTAAAGTGTTATTTATTGCTCCTCAATGACCAAATAATACAGCACAAAATAATAATTATAAAAACAAACATTTGTTCATTTCTCTTTGGACTTAAAAATAAGTTTAAAAGGTTTTTGGCATTTAGACATAAGTAATAATTTTACACTGAAAATAAATGACAAAACAATTAATAAAAAAAAAAAAAATTATGAATTAAAACATAGTATTTGTCTAATGTAAATCTAAGCATTATATTAGCTAAGTATTTCCATTTTAAAGGGCACCTTGGTTACCCCTTTTTCCAGATTTAATATAAGTCTTTTGTGTCCCCAGAAAGTTTCAGCTCAAAACACCCATCAGATTATTTATTATAGCTTTCACTAGATGGTGTTTTATAGCTCTCAATAGATTTTTGCTGTTTTTGTGTACTGTGCCTTTAAGGCTAGTCCTCCCCGCCCATCGTTTCCACATGCCTGCCACGCGTGCCTCAGTCTCTGCCCTCGGCTGCCTCAGACAACTGACACAGACATAAAGGAAGCAGATCTCACGTAACGTTTGTGACAAAAACTACAGTAAAAGCTTTATCAATGATTATTTGGTGCATTTGTTGTGTGGAGCTGCAGGATGAGTCACACACGATGTTGTTACAAAGTTCACGCACACACACAGCGCAGACACACACGCACATACATACAGCGCGCTCATTTAGATCGTCTTTGCTTGTAAATGAGACAGGATACAGGTTATATCTGTTACATTATTGTACAAAATAAACCTGATTTAACGTCCACAAAGCGGGATTGAAGCGTCTTTTATTATTGTTCTGACACGCGGCTGTGTTGATGAAGTAAAGCTGAAGTAAATCGCTGTAATTCATTACACACATGCACTGTTTTAAAACATTTTAAACTTGTCAAACTCACTCTTGATCACATTTGATGATGATTGATGATCCTTAACTGAACAGACCTTTTATTTGGGGTTGATTTGCACACGTCCTGTCTTGTGGATATGATTACAAACGTTACTACGGAGACATGTTAATACGCAGCTGTCAATCAATATTGGTGGGCGGGGGACCGCACTCATATGTCAAGCTGCGGTCGGCCTCAAAACGACTCCAATTGGTCCACCGTTTTTATATTGTTAATTTGAAAAAAAAAGGACTGAGTGTGTTTATATCACCCCAATATGACGGTCTATACACTATACCTACACACATGTCTGTCCAAACAGCTTGACAAGTAGATTTTTCACCATAGGTGCTCTTTAAAGAGAACAAATGTAGTTAAAGGCTGGTGAAGCTCTGTCTGAAAGGTACTTTTGATCAACTATATCATGAACTTGTTTGGTATTTTCATTTTGTATTTTTCTCTTTGGAAATGTGCATATCTCATATAAAAGATGAAGCTGACTGGTCAGTTCTTATCAGGTGACTCGCTGTGCACTCGCAACATTCCTTCAACTAGTGTGCCAGGAAAGAGTGAGCAAATCAAGCCGCATGCGCACCACGTACACATCACCAATATGCACGCAGGAAAAGGAATAACGAACTTGCGTGCACAAAAGACGCAACATGTGAATGGCCCTTAGTTAAAAGCCTCATTGATCAACTATAGCCATAGCTATTCCAGTGTGAGTGTGTATTAGCCTCAATGACAAGGTTGGAATTTTAAACTAGTGCACAGTTGGCATAATTTGTTTTGTTCCGTGCGAAGCCTTTATGATTAATTAACCATGACACATTAAATCATGTTTGATAGTGAAATCGGTTAATCCTTGCATCCCTAAAGGTAACTCATCCAACACTAATGATGTGGATGGATAAATAATTGATTACTGCATATTTCATACCATTTCATGGTAAATTCAAGTCTGTCGATTTCAACTTGGTTTTAGTTTTAGCATGCAGTAAAACCTTGTTTTTTGGGGGTTTTTTTTAAGCTGTGTGATGATAAGCTGTATTGACTCTTATGTATTATTATTTCTCTCTCAGCTGTTGAAGAACATCTCGTGGTACACCGAGCGCGTCCTAACAGAGATCTCTCTAGGAAGTCTGCTGATCCTAGTCGTCATCCGAACCATCCAGTTTAACATGACCCGCACCAGGGTGAGTCCAGAACCAGTGACAAATACAGTCAGAAACATCCACATCTTTAGCTGTGGGCACATGCAAATTTATTATTTTATATAAAATATACAGTTGAAGTCAAAATTATTCGCCCTCTTGTGAATTTTTCCCCCATATATTTCCCAAATGATGCTTAACACAGCCAGGAATTTTCCACAGTATTTCCTATAATATTGTTTCTTCTGGAGAAAGTCTTATTTGTTTTATTTCGGCTAGAATAAAAGCAGATTTAAATTTTTTAAAACCATTTTAAGGTCAATATTATTAGCCCCCTTAAGCAATATTTGTTTTTGATTGTCTGCAGAACAAACCATAGTTATACAATAACTTGCCTAATTATCTTAATTAACCTATTTACACCTTTAAATGTCACTTTCATCTTAATACTAGTATCTTGAAAAATATCTAGTCAAATATTATTTACTGTCATCATGACAAAGATGAAAGAAATCAGTTATTAGTAATGAGTTATTAAAACTATTATCTTTAGTAATGTGTTGAAAATAATCTTATCTCTGTTAAACAGAAATTGGGGAAAAAAATAAACAGGGAGTCCAGTGAACAGAGTGTGTTTTTATATTCAAAGCATAATAAAGTCATTTCACTGTGTTTTGCCCCGCGAGAAGAAACCGCACAAATTAATAATGCCTGCTTTTATGGATTTCCTCTCCTCCAGGATAAATACCTCCACACCAACTGCCTGGCTGCGCTTGCCAACATGTCGGCACAGTTTCGAAACCTCCACCAGTACGCCGCCCAACGAATTATAAGGTAAGTTCATTAACAGCCGATTAGTTCGATTAGATCATGTTTTATTGCAGTTAGTTATATGTAACATTCCTCTCTCTGTCATAAACAGTCATTTAACTAGGAAAGATTAAATTGCGAGTTTGGACATTCATTGATGTCACAAAAGAGTTCTGTTTCAAATAAAGACTGATGTTTATAATCATCAAAGAATCCTGAATACTAAAACTAATAAACAACACAACACTGATCAAAATGAGCTCTAGTTTTTAACTAGCTAATTTTTTTTAAATATTTTTTTGGTTTTATTTTATTACTTTTTTTGTGAACTACAACTACCCAGTTTATTATGGATATTTCCTCTAAATGTAAAATATATTTATTTAGTTTTTTAGAGCATAATTTGTTGCATTTTGTTTGTTTGTTTATATATAATGCACACACAAAACATTTTATGCAATACCAGTTTCAGTTAATGTTTATTATATTTTATATTAAATGCTTTTAGTTAAATATAATAACCCTGTTTGTTTCTGATATTTCTTCCAAATGCAAAATAATGCATTTTTTGGTGCATTTTTTATCTACACTCTCTGGCCACTTTATTAGGTACACCTTAAGAACTGCCTTAATCCTTTGTGGCATATATTCAACAAGGTACTGGAAATATTCCTCAGAGATTTTGCTCCATATTGACATGATAGCATCACGCAGTTGCTGCAGATTTGTGGGCTGCACATCAATGATGTGAATCTCCCGTTCCACCACATCCCAAAGGTGCTCTATTGGATTGAGATCTGGGGACTGTGGAGGCCATTTGAGTACAGTGAACTCATTGTCATGTTCAAGAAACCAATCTGAAATGGAAGCAGCCATCAGAAGAGGAGTACACTGCGGTCTTAAAGGGATGGACATGGTCAGCAACAATACTCAGGTAGGCTGTGGCGTTGACATGATGCTCAATTGGTACTAATGGACCCAAAATGTGGCAAGAAAATATCCCCCACACCATTACACCACCAGCCTGAACCATTGATACAAGGCAGGATGGGTCCAGGGCAGATTTTCATGTTGTTGATGCCAAATTCAGACCGTACTGTACCATCCGAATGTGGCAGCAGAAATCGAGACTCATCAGACCAGGCAACGTTTTTCTAATGGTCTGTTGTTCAATCTTGGTGAGGCTGTGTAAATTGTTGCCTCAGTTTCCTGTTCTTAGCTGACAGGAGTGGCACCCGGTGTGATCTTCTGCTGCTGTAGCCTGTCTGCCTCAAGGTTGGACATGTTGTGCATTCAGAGATGCTCTTCTGCAGACCTCACTTGTAATAAGTGGTTATTTAAGTAACTGTTGCCTTTCTATCAGCTGGAACCAGTCTGGCCATTCTGCCTCTGACATCAACAAGGCATTTGCACACACAGAACTTTTCTCTTATCTGACCATTCTCTGTAAACCCTAGAGATGGTTGTGCATGAAAATCCCAGTAGATCAGCAGTTTCTGAAATACTCAGACCAGCTTATTTGGCACCAACAACCATGCCACGTCACTTAAATCACCTTTCATCCCCATTCTGATGCTCGCTTTGAACTGCAGCAGATCGTCTTGACCATGTCTACACGCCTAAATGCATTGAGTTGCTGCCATGTGATTGGCTGATTAGAAATTTGTGTTAATGAGCAGTTGGACAGTTGTACCTAATAAAGTGGCCGGTGAGTGTATCTACTGTATAATACACACAAATACACAATATTAGTTTCAAGTAATGTTAATTTCATTATTTTAAAAATAGTTTAAATATAATAACCCTCTTTGTTTAGGTTATTTATTTCAAATGTAAAATAAAAAAATGTGCCATTTCTATTTTTTTCCACTATACCAATATTTTAACTTCAGCATTTAGAAAGCAGTTTCTGCTGGAAAAGCTCTGATTTTCAGTCCCACAAATGAAAACATTTATTATTCTCACCAATGTTAATCTTTGGCAAAAAAACCCCACAGTCTATGATGATTTATTTTTATTTTTTAGAATAGAAAGAAATGTTATTGGACCTATATAAAATACATTAACATCAATACATACAATCCTACAATCAGACTTTACATTAATTTTCCAATTGTAATTAAAGTAAGAGTTGTGAGTGTGTTTGTAGAGTCTGTGTTTGGTCAGGCTGTCGTCCAGCACCACAGATGGGCTAATTTGCATCGGTCCAGAAACCGGATCTTTGTTTGAGATCAGGAAGGTGAGCAACAAAACAAGCGCTTTCTAACACGTCCGTTTAGCCAGTGTTGAACACAAACAGATCGCGTTTCACTGCATGATGTTTGCGATACACACGCTGAATTAAAGTCAATGAAATGTTTGTTGACTTTGGGAGCAGAACCCAACCCGGTCACCTCAGATGATCTGAAACTGAGACTGTTTTTCAAGGCCGTTGACAATCAGCCGTCTGATTGGCTGCTTTTTGTTTCCTGAATAAATATATGAGGTTCTTTCATATAGCATGAAAACATTGTGCTATGTTGTAAATAGAGGCGTAAAAGAACACGTCCTCTGTGGCTTCAGTTATGTTTTGATATGTTTCCGTTTTTATTGTGCTGCCATTAGGAATGCATGTTTATACCATGTGGTTTCTGGTGCCCAGTTTTGCCATGACTTCATCTGGAACAGGGAAAACATAACTCTGAGGAGGTTTAGCTTTAGTGAATCATTCCCTGATGTTTAGATTCTTTGGCTTTTTTGCTCAAAAGAGTTGTTTGATTCAAATAGTGTAGCACTGTATTTTGTAGTTCTTATTTCGATTCTGGTTTGCAATACTGATTCATTTAGTACTTCAGAGTGATTCAGATTGCTGATACTGATTTGTACTTGTTTTGAGGCTTTTGATAAATTTATTTTAAAGAACTGCTCAAAAGAGTCATTTGATTCAAATAGTTTAGGTTGTGCTGAATTTTCGTAGTTCTTATTTCAATTCTGGTTGCTTAATTGGTTCCATTACTGATTCTGTTAGTACTGATTCTGTTAGTGATTCAGATGGCTGGCACTGATTTAGGGTTTTCTGAGACTTTTGAGTTTTTTAATTTAAAAAGAACTGTTTAAATGAGTCATTTGATTCAAGCAGTTCAGTATGTGCTATATTTTCGTGTTCCCCTTTCAATTCTGGTTAATAATTGGTTGATTGACTTTGATTCTTCTTTCTTAAGTGATTTCAATAATGACTCTTTATGAGTCATTTGACCACTTCAGAAAATAAAAATCACTCAAAAGATTCGTTCAAAAACCAGAATAGGTAGTTTAGTTTGTTTGTGATTCAAATTTGGATTCTGCTCATATTTTTGATGAATCACAACAATATTGTAAGAGCAACTTACAGCAAGATTGATTCTGATTCTTTTGCTTTCTTAATTGATTCCAGTAATGATTCTTTTAGTAAATTAGATCAATTAAAACCAATAACCAGCAGGATTGATACTGATTCTTTTGCTTTTTTTATTGATTCCAATAATGATTCTTTATGAATCATTTGACGACTTAAGAAAAAAGGAATCATTTA
This sequence comes from Danio tinwini, assembly GCA_903798205.1. NCBI lineage: Eukaryota > Metazoa > Chordata > Actinopteri > Cypriniformes > Danionidae > Danio > Danio tinwini. Next base: position 897,717 of record CAIGQZ010014538.1, read on the forward strand.
AAAGAGTCATTCAAAAAACAGAATAGGTAGTTCACTATCTTTGTGGTTCAAATAATGATTCTTTTGGTATTTTAGATCAATTAAAACCAGTAACATGCAAGATTGAAACTGATTCTTTTGCTTTCTTAAATGATTCCAATAATGATTTTTTATGAGTCATTAGACCACTTCAGAAAAAAAAATCGCTCAAAAGAATCGTTCAAAAACCAGAAAAGGTAGTTCTGTTTGTTTGTGGTTTAAATTTGGATTCTGCTCATATATTTTGATGAATCAAACTTACAGCAAGATTGATTCTGATTCTTTTACTTTCTTAATTAATTCCAGTAGTGATTCTTTTAGTATTTTAAACCGATTGAAACCAATAACATGCAGGATTGACACATTCTTTTGCTTTCTTAGTTGATTCCAATAATGATTCTTTATGAGTAATTTGACCACTTCAGAAAAAAGAATCACTCAAAAGAATCGTTCAAAAACCAAAATAGGTAGGTTATTATCTTTGTGGTTCAAATAATGATTCTTTTAGTAATTTAGACAGATTGAAACTGATAACATGCAAGATTGACACTGATTCTTCTGCTTTCTTAAATGATTCCAGTAATGATTATTTATGTATTTTAGACCAATTGAAACCAATAACATGCGAGATTTACTCTGATTCTTCTGCTGTCTTAATTGATTCCAATAATGATTCTTTTAGTATTTTAGACCGATTAAAACCAATAACATGCAAGATTTACTCTGATTCTTCTGCTGTCTTAATTGATTCCAATAATGATTCTTTTAGTATTTTAGACCGATTGAAACCAATAACATGCAAGATTTACTCTGATTCTTCTGCTGTCTTAATTGATTCCAATAATGATTCTTTAGGAGTCATTTGACCACTTCAGAAAAAAAGAATCACTTAGGAGTCGTTCAAAAATCAGAAAAGGTAGTTCAGTATCTTTGTGGTTCAAATAGTGATTTGTTTAGTATTTTAGACTGATTGAAACCAATAACATGCAAAATTTACACTGATTCATCTTCTTTAATTGATTCCAATAATGATTCTTTAAGTATTTTACTCCAACTGAAACTTATAACGTGAGATATTGACATTGATTCTTCTGCGTTTTTAATTGATTACAACAATGATTCTTTATGAGTCATTTGACCACTTCAGAATAGGTAGTTCAGTATGTTTGTGGTACAAATTTGGATTCTGGTTTTCTTAATTCCTTGAACAATTATTTCAGCAATTGAAACCAACTCAATCTAATAACGTTGGTGTTTTCTGAGTCTTTCGACCAGTTCATTAAAAACAAATATAGGTTCAGTGTGTGTTTGTTCAGTCCACATACTCTCATCATCTCATCTCAAAACAAGATTCAATCAGACATCACTACATGAACACTCTTGATAAAACTTCATCGAATCTCAGTCACCTCATTAGGAAGTGCACAGTCCTGCCAAAATAAAAGTGCAGCACTAAAACAGAATTATGGCACGTTCCTCTGAAATGTCAGCCATATTTTCTATAGCAGTGTCAGCATTTAATTTTATTTGTTCCTTCTCCTTCTGAGTGGTTTATTTCCTCTCTTTCCTGGCGTCGAGCAGGAGTTTTGGCAGCAGTGTGTGTATGTGTGTGTGAGTGTGTTGTTGGCACAGTGGTTTCACCCGCGGTAGCAACATGTACCGTTTACATAAATGCCCATAGCAACTGTGCTAATGACGGGGGAAACACAGGGCCAAACGTGCTAATTGAACATTATAGTGGCAACGCTGAACTTCCTCTTAAAGCTGTTTTGTAGACTTGTGGCATGGCGTTAGCGGTTAGCCCATGAGCTACCCTGACTGTGCGTGCCAGGGAGTGTTTTTTTGTTATGTGCAAGTAAGCAAAGGTCAGTGTTTATGATGGCTAAATTGAATAATTATGCTATTTTCTGGGATTTTATTTAAGGGTGGAGTCGCAGTTCTAGTACATGCGCTAATGTCAATCATCAGGCATTATTTCCTATGACCTTATGCAGATATAAAGCAAACCAGACGCTGATGATCGCCCAAATGTGGCATTAATTAGAAATTCAACGTGCAATATGTTTTATTAGCAATATGGTGTGCATTTTATAAACTTTTATGTATAACAATTTATTATTGTAATTTTTTTTGCATTAAAACTCTTCTGTGCTTTTTAAGCTTTATTTTTGCATTATTTATTATTTTTTTATGTGTTCTGTAGTTCTAATATTAGTGTTAGGGGTTTAGTTGCATTTAATGCTAATTAAAAAAAAATTATTATTATTTATATGTATATGTATATATAATATTTATTTATTTTTGCATAATGTTTTAAATTATTTTTTATGTGTTCTGTTGTTTTTTTAATAGTAATGTTGGGATTAAG
>CAIGQZ010014538.1:914087-925995 GCA_903798205.1 Danio tinwini
ATAATAATAATAATAATAATAATAATAATAATAATAAAAAAGCTTTCACAATAATTTAAGGAGGTGAAATTTATATGATCAGCAATTAAATTTATACATGATCAAACTAGTGTGCAACTTAAGCCAAACTTATACTATTTACTAAGTTCATTTGATTAACTATATACAATTTTTAATCTATGTTTGATGTTTCATCGTTAAGTTAAAACATTTTTTAAGCGTCTCTGACACATTGCTTTTATTTTTTTTCTTTATTTTGTTATTCAACATTAACTGTGTGCATCAGCAGGCAGTTTTTGTTATGTTCATTATTCAGTATAGGCTCCCTCAAAACACACAGGCACACACAAGATGGACTTCCAGTGTGGATTATAATTAAATTATAATAATACATTTGTAAAAATTCTGTTTTTAATTGGCCAACTCTTATTATTTGCTAAATATGACTATTGTGCTTTTATAGAATAGGAGTTGGTAAACATACTCAGGGCGTGCACAGATGTGTAGCATTTTGATTGTATGTAGTGGGCCGCTCTGGCCCAAAATGCCAGGGCTGATTTATTTTTTTTTGTCCCTGTCTAGCCCTGGGCACTAACAATCATGCCACATTTAAAATCCCCTTTCTTCCCCATTCTGATGCTCGGTTTGAACTGCAGCAGATCGCCTTGACCATGTCTACATGCCTATTGAGTTGCTGGCATGTGGTTGGCTAGAAATTTGCGTTATGAGCAGTTGGACAGGTGTACCTAATAAAGTGGCCGATGTTGTGTTTTTTTTTTTTTTAACGTAGCTTTTTTATAGAAAATCAGACATCTTTTACAATGTAGAAACATCATTACATCTATGGGAAGTTTCCCCCGTTACAATGTGAATTTGATGGTTGTCTCCCACATTGTTCCACAACAACAATAAAATAATGTAGATTAGTGTATTATCAGTGTTTCATATTTATTTTATTATCATTTGTCAAATTAGATTTATTTAAAGTAACGCAATAGTTACTTTACCTGGTAATTAGTTACTTTTTTAATTATGTAACTTCGTTATTTCCTCCGTCACTATTCGTGAAAAGAAACTGTAACTAATTACTCTTTCTAAGGAACATGCCCAACACTGGTGGTGGTGTGTGTGTGTGTGTGTTTGTCTGCGTGTGTGTATATGTGTGTGTTAAAAGCCCAGGTGCATTGAAGGACCCGTCAGAAGAGACAGACGTGCTATTTTTAGCTGCGAGTGGCTTTAAGAGTCGACAAAGTGCAGTCTCCCATTAGCAGAGTGAAAACGCCACCTGCTTCACACACAAACAACTTGTACATCCACACACACACACCAGTGAAGCACTTTAGTCTGCCGTGAACAGACAGAGTGTTACAGATTTAGCTAGACTGAACGTACCAGACAGCGTGTGTGTGTGTATCAGACAGATCAAAACCCAGAGCAGACGGACAGATAGTTCTGTGTGTGTGCCAGCGGGCATTTCGTGTGCTCAGTAGGTCACAGTGACACAGCGTTTGGTATACACACTGTCTGTCTTTCTGCTGCATGGATTTCCGGCCCCAAAATAAAGTAGGAATCTTTAAAAATCAGAACATAATCAGTGGCCGGTGTCTGATATTCTCACTGCTGTTGTTTGCTTTAAAGGAAACAGTTGATAATAAGAGCAGAGCGGGATCATAATATTTATGTTCTGGTTTGTTTTCCTGTTTGCGTGGTGTTGGCTGCGTCGAGCGCTGTTGTGTATACTTGAGATTTCAGTTCGTTCTGCGGTGCAATGATTCTGCAAGTAATGTCTGTTGTTGAGAAGAGGTGTGCATATCATTTAACCCTGTGAAACTAGTGAAAAGTTGTATTAATTATCATACTTTTATTTTTAAATGCATGTAAAACAAATCATGTTGTACAAAACATTACAAGCTTTTTTATTTGCAAAAAAAAATACATAAAACATGCAACTAATAAATGCAAGGTAGTAAATCTGGGCAATCGCAATAATTAAAAACTATAAAAGTTATCCAATTCACTGTTTAAACAGAAGATATAGCAAAAAATGATCCTTGTAACCATTTTAACTCATTAAACGGGTCATAAAGTAAGCCGATGCACCATTATAACTAATTAAAGAAATGAAAATGCAATTGATGCACCATTTCAAATCATAAACCTAAAGAAAAAAAGTGCTCAGATTTACACTTAACCAGTAAAACTGATTAAAAAGTGATCAGATGCATAATTTTAACTTCTAAAATGAGTTTAAAAAGATCAGATGAACCATTTAATTAATTAAACAAATGAAAAGTTGATCAGATGCATGTTTTAACCTATAAAATGGATGGGAAAAGTATATGAGGCACCATTTCAAGCCATAAAATGGATAATAAAAGTGGTCCTATGCACCATTTTAAGCAGAAAACGTAGTGAAAATTTGATCTAGAACCATTTAAACTCATTCAACAGATCATAAAGTGATCCAATGCACCATTTTAACTACTTTTTTTTTAAATGCGTTCAAATTATTGACTATTTATACTATGATTATTTACTATTTTAAATCATAAAACTAATAAAAAATGTTCATATTTACACTTGACCAATAAAAAAAAAACATAAAGTGTGATTGCTTAAACTGATTTGAATGAAGTGGAATTGGATGCACAATTGTATCCCATAAAATGATAAAAAAGTGATCAAATTAACTATTTTAACCCATTTACAAACGAAAATGTAATCTGATGCATTTTAATATAAATATATTATAATAATATAATATTTCAATGCATTGGAGAAGTACATTTTGATATAGAACCAATTGAACCATTAAATGGGTCATAAAGGGATCCAATGCATCATTTTAACTAATTAAAGAAATGAAAATGCAATCTAACGCACCCTTTCAAATCATAAAAGGAATAAAAAAATGTTCTGATGCACAACTTTATTCTATAAAATTGGTAATAAAAGTGATCTGACTCACCATTTAACCAGCAAATCTAGTGGAAAAATTATCTTAGAAACCCTTTTAACTTATTAAACGAGTCATAAAGTGATCCGAAGAACCATTTTAACTAATTAAAGAAATTCAAAAGAGATGCACCATTTTAAACTATAAAACTAATTTAAAAAAAGTGTTGAGATTTACACTTAACCAGTAAAACTTATTGAAAAAGGATCAGATGCATCATTTTAACTTCTAAAAGGGGTTAAAAAAAGATCAGATTCACCATATATTCCATAAAACAAATGTAAAGTTGATCGGATGCATGTTTTAACCTTTAAAATGGATGGGAAATATCTGATGCACCATTTTAACCCATAAAATGAGTAATAAAAGTGATCCGATGCACCATTTTAACCAGAAAATGTAAAGAAAATTTGATCTAGAACCATATTTGACTCATTAAACGAGTCATAAAGTGATCCGATTCATCATTGTAACTAATAAAAGAAATGAAAAAGTGACCCGATGCACCATTTTAAATCATAAAACTAATGACAAAAGTGTTCAGATTAACACTTAACCAATAAAAAGTTATGAAAAAGTGAGATGCACTATTTTAACCTATAATATTTTGATCAGATATGCTATTTTAACCCATAAAATCCATAAAAAGTGATCATATTAACTATTTTAACCCATAAAACTAGCATAAAATTGTGATCAGATATGCTATCTTAATCCATAAAAGGAATGATAAAGTGATCAGATGCACTGTTTTAACCCATGAAAGTAATGTAAAAGTGATCAGATGAACTGTTTTAACCCATAAAAATGGAAAAGTGATCAGATGAACTGTTTTAACCCATGAAAGTAATGTAAAAGTGATCAGATGAACTGTTTTAACCCATAAAAATGGAAAAGTGATCAGATGAACTAATTTAATTCACAAAATTGCTATAAAATTGTGATCAGATAAAGTATTTTATCCTAAAAAAGGAATGAAAAAGTAATCAGGTGAACTATTTTAACCCATAAAACTAGCATCAAATTGTGATCAGATATGCTATCTTAATCCATAAAAGGAATGAAAAAGTGATCAGATGCACTGTTTTAACTCATGAAAGTAATGTAAAAGTGATCGCCAACTTATCTAGCGTCTGTTTTACGCAGCAGATGCCCTTCCAGCTGCCACCCATCACTGGGAAACACCCATACACTTTCATTCACACACATTTATACACTGTTTTAACCCATAAAAAGCAGAAAAGTGATCAGATGAACTATTTTAATCCATAAAATTGCTATCAAATTGTAATCAGATAAAGTATTTTAACCTATAAAAGGAATGAAAAAGTAATCAAGTAAACAATTTTAACCCATAAAGATGATGAATAGTAATCAGATTAACTATTTTAACCCATAAAGGTGACAAAAAGTAATGAGATGAACTATTTTAACCCATGGAAAGAATGAAAAGTGATCAGATTAACTATTTTAACCCTTAAAAGAAATAAAAAAGTGATCAGATAAAATATTTTAACTCATACAAGTGATAAAGTGATCAGATAAAATATTTTAACCCATAAAAGTGATAAAGTGATCAGATGAACAATTTTAACACATAAAAGGAATGACAAAGTGATCAGATTAACTATTTTAACACATAAAAACAATGAAAAAGGGATCAGACTAAGTATTTTACCCCATAAAAGTAATGTAAAAGTGATCAATGAACCAATTTGACCCATAAAAGTGATAAAAATAATCAGATGAACTAATTAAACTTAGTTAATTACTGAAAAATAATGATCAGATGCACAATTTAATCCACAAAACAGGTAAATGTTTTGCAGCAGATGTTCTTGTGTAAATGTGAGGATAGAGGATATGGTTTCACAGCAGATGGTGGCAGAACGAGTTGATCCGACTCTAATTTGACACAAACTATAATGACATGTTTTTTTTTTCTCCATGACGCAAGATGCTTTTAGCTGTGGGAATAATAATCCATGACTAAAGTTATTGCCACAGCAGCAGTTGTGTTCCATTACGGTGCTGTATTAGCCATCACAGTCAGTGTAGGCTGCTGAAGAGGTGTATAACTGAATGAGTCTAGTCAGCATGCACATTTTTAACAGCGCTCATTCGTTATTTAGTAATTATTAATGAGCCATATTTACTGTGGCTAGACATTTTTTAAAATTCATATATATTTTTTCTATTTATTTTATTGTTTACCATATGTTTGTGTATTTGAGCATGGTGGCGCAATGGGTAGCGATCTCACCTCACAGCAAGAAGGTCGCTGGTTCGAGCCACGGCTGGGTCAGTTGGCATTTCTGTGTAAAGTTTGCATGTTCTGCCTGTGTTGGTGTAGGTTTCTTCCGGGTGCTTCGGTTTCCCCCACAAGTCCAAACACATGTGCTATAGGTAAATTGGGTAAGCTAAAATTGTCCGTAGTGTATAAATGTGTGTGAATGAAAGTGTATGGGTGTTTCCCAGTGATGGGTGGCAGCTGGAAGGGCATCTGCTGCGTAAAACAGATGCTGGATAAGTTGGCGGTTCATTCTGCTGTGGCGGCACCGTGATTAATAAAGAGACAAAGCCGAAAAAAAAAATATGAAGGAATATATTTTTGTGTATTTGAAGTTTCCCAAAATGACTATGTGGTTGACTGCTTGATTCTGATTGGCTGATGAACATTCTAAGGTATGCTGTTATTTTCAGATAAACGCACAGCTAAAGGAGTAAACAAAATGTAGGGATGCTCCGATCGATTGGCCGGAGATGGATAAAGGCCGATAATCACATTACATCACAGGTGTTTGTTTACGGGTTTGTACGCAGAAGAAGACATTTGTGTTCTCATCAGCAGCGTTGCCACACGTGAGGAGGTAAATGATGTGTGGGGGCGTGGGAGTGATCGCTGCGGTCCCAACACAGCATCTAAAATTTACAATTAGCAGCTAAAATATATTGGTGCGACTCGTGCGAGTGATGGTCTCTTTGTTGCAGCCAATGCATATCCAGTGTTTTGAGGTGCTGCGATGCGAACAGAGCGATCTCCCCTATAGTCTCATCCAACCATATAACCGGAGAGCAATATATTGGAATGGCTTTGCATGCATTTAGGCCTTTTTACATATATAAGAGCTAAAAGTTCTGTATTTCTGAAAATATAGGGTATATGCCGAGCTAGTGCTTCTTCCCTTACTGATCTCACTCCGGTGACCGGTTATTGTGACTTTTTTCCATTTTATACGGTTCCTTTTACAGCATCGATGTTGTAATGTAATTAAAATACAATCAGTTAAACAGACTTTGGCATTCATTTAGTTGCTCAAGCGTAAAACGAGATGAAAAGGCGTTTACTCGCTCATGCCCGTCAGGATCGGCAGGCTAGCGCAGAAGCTCCATTGAATATACTGGGGAAAAATAAATGTTCATATTTTAAAGACATGGCGGGGAAAAATGTAATTTAATGCAGTGCTTCTTGTACAATCTGAGACCCACTTTATATCGTATATCACTCAGCCAGTTGAGATTGCTAATTTTTAAAGAAAACAAACCTTAAATGCGCCAATATTGCAAAGGCATACAGTTCACCGGATGTGCTTAACCCAGGTTCACTGGCAAATTAAAAGTCCTTTAGCATACTTCGGCATATACCCTATTGCAAGTTCATGGCTGAATTTGTTTCCAAATTGCTTTGTTACTCATTTTTCTTACCAGTTTTAATTTTTATTTATTTTTTAATCAGTTTTATTTATTATTTTCTGTTATTTAAGCTGCTTCTGACCATGACATGTCCACACTAAATGGATATAAGAGACACATTTAAAGGATTATATACAGCATCCTTCATTTTTTTCTCTTAGGTAAGGAGAGATCTCCACTTAAATATAATGCTTGGAGGAGAAAATGTGCTCTGTGCATTGTAAAGTTTGAAGCATCATAGTCTGTCATCAGTATCGGCCGAACACCTTGACAAGGAATCAGTACTCAGTATCGGCTTCAAAAATCCTAATCGGAGCATCCCTAACAGAATGTATTTATATATATATAAATTTATTTTTTTTTATTTTTTAAATGCTAAGGTCAATGTTATTAGCACTTGTTAGGAATTTTTTGTTGCTAGATTAGCAACACAACTGACTTGCCTAATTAACCTAATTAACCTAGTTACGCCTTTAATCTGCACTTTATGCTGATTACTAATATCTTGCAAAGTAATATGTACTGTTATTATGGCAAAGATAAAATAAATTAGCTATTAAATATTTTAGAGCAGCATGGTGGCTCAGTGGTTAGCACTGTCGTCTCACAGCAAAAAGGTTGCTGGTTCGAGTCCCGAGTGGGCTAGCGTGGGTTCCCTCTGGGTGCTCCGGTTTCCCCCACAGTCCAAACACATGCACTATAGGGGAATTGAATAAACTAAATTGTCCATAGTGTGTGTGTGTGTGTGTGTGCATGAGAGTATATGGGTGTTTCCCAGTACTGGGGAAACCAGCAGCTGGAAAGGCATGCCCTACGAAAAACATATGCTGGAATAGTTGGTGGTTCATTCCACTGTGGCGATCCCTGATGAATAAAGGGAATGAGCTGAAGGAAAATGAACGATTAATAAATATTTTGTTTAAATAAAATGTTAATATTTTAAAAAATAATTAAAACTTCGCAGGAAGTATAAAAGTTTTGTCTACAATTTTATTTATTTGTGTATTTGACACATTACACTAATCGTTTTTAATGGACAATTAAAACCCATAAAACAGAGGCAAATAGCTGATTTTATGTAGAGTATGATTTTAAAGTATTTAAAGTTATTTTACTATTTTATTACTTAAAAATAAAGTTAAAGTAAGGATTATTAGGCCTCCTGTATATTTTTCCCCAATTTCTGTTTAAAGGAGAAAAGATTTTTTTCAACCCATTTCTAATCATAATAGATTTAATAACTCATTTCTAATAACTGATTTATTTTATCTTTGCCATGATGACAGTAAATAATATTTGACTAGATATTTTTCAAGATACTAGTATTCAGCTTAAAGGGACATTTAAAGGCTTAACTAGGTTAATTAGGTTAACTAGGCAGGTTAGGGTAATTAGGCAAGTTATTGTATAACAGTGGTTTGTTCTGTAGACTATCAAAAAAATACAGCTTAAGGGGGCTAATAATATTGACCTGAAAATGGGTCTTAAATTAAAAACTGCTTTTATTCTAGCGGAAATAAAACAAATAAGACTTTCTCCAGAAGAAAAAAATATTATCAGGCATACTGTGAAAATGTCCTTGCTCTAATAAACATCATTTAGGGAATATTGGAAAAGAAATAAGAAAGTTACAGGAGGGTGAATTCTTCAGCTGTACACAGAGCATGCAATATTCAATAAGAAAATACTTAAAATATTCAACATTTGGCAACTCAAAAAATAAGCTAATCTGCAGTTTATTTTTATTAATTTCATGACTGAATATTTCCAGTAAGATCAGTGCAGTTTTGTTTGACCCCAAACACACTCGAGGATTAAACAAGTGTGTGTTTTCTGTGACAACTTCATATAGATAGAGCTCAAGTGTGTGTGTGTGTGTGTGTGTGCGCACATGTCGTCCTTTAGTGATTAATGAGGTCATCGGTATGAAATGCATCAATCCTTCCCATCATGCCGGCTGCTCTCCATCACATGTGCAGCACTTTCATTGTCTTGCATGCACACACACACACACACACACACACGCACACATGCACACCCGAAGGATGTGAAGGTCACCACAGTGAGGCTCGTTTCATCTGGTCTATTAACACAGGTTTAGTGGCTGGCCGTCGGGTCAGACAGGTGTTAATGTGGGTGTATGTATGCATGTGAAGATGATTTGTGACTTGTGGCAGTGTGATGATCTCGTGGACAGCACAATCCCAGAAAGCACTGGAACAAGATCAAGGAAGAGACCTGGGGCTTGTTCAATAAAAACTGGAACGTTAATAATATGAATAATGAAGTTCCCAAAAGATGCATTGAACTGATCAGTACTGAAAATAGACATTCATAATATTACAAGACTCTATGGGTCTCTTGAACACAAATATGAAGTGTTTATACAACATTGGTATGAAATATTACATTTTTCATGTGACACTGAAGTTTTAAGCTTTAAGACAGCTTAAAGACACCTCACATATGAAGAATGAAGTCACATGCATTGCTCAGGTGTGAGTTTCTCATAGACTTCAACAGAGTGTTAAATTCTTAATGCTTCTGTGGGTCTCGTCTATCAAATTTAAGCTTGCTTCTGTATTGTCTATTGGATTGAAGTCAGGTGATTGGTTGGGCCATTGTACAGCTTGATTTTCTTTCTCTGAAAGTGTTTGAGAGTCTCCTTGGCTGTGTTTTGGATCATTGTCTTGCTGAAATGTCCACCCTGGTTTCATCTTCATCCTCCTGCTAATGTAGATGTTGGACTGAAGCAGCTGATATTCATTTACACTGAGGAAGGGCAGAGGGTTGCTGAAGAACTACTGAGAGATTTCAGCTGCTGTCTGGGCTTCCCTCCCTTTCTTTATGTGCTCAATACTCTTTCACCATGTAGTTTCATTTTATTATGCATAACTTCATTGGTAAACTAATTAAATTTGTTTTCTTTGCATATACGGATTTATTTTGGTTGTTACCAACATTTGCACCTTTAGAAATATTTTTATGAGAAATATGGTGACGTGTATAATACTTATTATTTCCTCGCTGCATATTAAATTATAGATATTTATGTGTAATATATCTTTCATTTAACATATAGATGTGTATAATATTTTTACAAGTTCAGAAAATGCTTCTTGATTTTAGAATATTTAAACAGTTGATGTCAGGATTATTAGCCCCCCTGTTTATTTTTTCCCCCAGTTTCTGTTTAACGGAAAGCAGATTTTTTCAACACATTTCTAAACATAATAGATTTAATAACTCATTTCTAATAACTGATTTATTTTATCTTTGTCATGATGACAGTAAAAAATATTTGACTAGATATTTATCAAGACACTTCTACACAGCTTAAAGTGACATTTAAAGGCTTAACTAGGTTAATTAGGTTAACTAGGCAGGTTATGGTAATTAGGCAAGTTATTGTATAACGATGGTTTGTTCTGTAGACAGTCGAAAAAAAATTAGCTTAAAGGGGCTACTAATATTGACCTAAAAATGGTTCTTAAAAAATTGATAACTACTTTTATTCTACCCAAATAAAACAAATAAAACTTTCTAAAGAAGACAAAATATTATCAGACATACTGTGAAAATGTCCTCGCTCTGATAAACATCATTTGGAAAATATTTAAATAAAAGAAAAAAAAATTCAAAGGGGGGCTAATAATTCTGACATCAATTGTATATATTTGGACTAGAAACAAGATGAAAAAAATAAGTTAGTAAAGCATTTCTTGCAATGTAAACTTGTTGAAATTGAAAACAAGATTATTTTGCTTACACCACTGGCAGATTATTTACCTCAACTTAAGGAAAAGCTCATTTAATTTTGACTCATTTCTGAAAACAAAGCCATATTTCTTACTAGTCCTAAAAATGGTTATTGATTTTATTATTTTGGTTATATTTTTTGGATATTTGGACTAGAAACAAGGCAAAACAAATCAAAGTTAGTAAAGCATTTTATTTTTTGCATTGTAAACTGATAGTTTGAATCATATTTTAACCTGGACTTATTTTTTTTAAGTATTTATAGTATTTTATTTATATTATTATATATTATATATTATTTATTTATATTATTGATACATTAGACCAAGATGGCGGCACGTACACATCGCGAGGCTCGGCGTCTCTCCAGTTTCTGCAATTTTGCAGTATTTTTCCTGCTCATTTCGGGTCTGTTCGTGCAGAACAGTAATGCCTTTACATCGTACACCCGACAGGAGATCTTGGATATTGGTTTGTGCATTTCGGACAGTTTTATCAGCAATCTACGACTCATCCCAGAGATCGCCAGGACACCCGAGGCTGAGCGCTCCGTCCGGCCGGGCAGAAGTGCTCGGAGACGGCGATGCGAACGTAGGCCTGTGAACAGATCCAACGCCATCATCAAATTTGCAGATGACACCACAGTGATTGGTCTAATCAGCAACAATGATGAGACTGCCTACAGGGAGGAGATACAGCATCTGGCCACGTGGTGCACCAACAATAATCTGCTCCTTAACACCGACAAGACCAAGGAGCTCATTGTGGACTTCAGGAAGGGACGAACAGGCTCACATGATCCCATCTACATCAATGGGATGGCCGTCGAGCCTGTATCATCCTTTAAGTTCCTGGGGACCCACATCTCCAAGGACCTTTCCTGGACCACCAACACCTCCAGCCTGGTCAAGAAGGCTCACCAGCGCCTATTTTTCTTAAGGCAACTTAAGAAGAACCAGCTGTCATCAGCCGTCTTGGTGAACTTCTACCGCTGCACAATAGAAAGCATCCTGACGAACTGTGTCACAGTCTGGTATGGAAGCTGCTCTGTTGCGGAGCGTAAGGCACTGCAGCGGGTGGTGAAAACTGCCCAACGCATCACAGGGACCACACTGCCAGCCATAGAGGACATCCAGAGGAAACACTGTCTGCGCCGAGCACGCAGTATTCTTAAAGATTCCTCTCACCCTGCTCACAGACTGTTTTCTCTCCTGCCTTCTGGCAGGCGCTTCAGGCTCCCCCGGACAAAAACCAGCAGACTAAAGAACAGCTTCTTCCCCAGAGCTGTCTCCCTTTTGAACTCTGCTCCCCACTGACTTTTTGCCTCCCTAATACACACCCCACTCTCCTCTCCTCATAACTCAGACTCCTCATAATCACTGCACTACTTAACATTTGCACATTTAAAAATTGCACATATTCATTGCACTGACTCATTTATTTGAACTGTACATACCCACTGCACATGTACATTTGTAAATTATGTACACACCCACTGTA
>CAIGQZ010014538.1:941308-951977 GCA_903798205.1 Danio tinwini
ACAAGTAAAGAGTTCCAGTTGTTGTATGTTGGACACAGTGGAGCGGGTCATTGTTGGTTTCTCAGACAGTGGCAGGAGTGCACAAACTTAGCTGCTAACACACAGCAGCACACACACTCCCCCAGTAAGATGGGCAGTTTCTCACTGTTCGGCAGGAACTCAAAGATGTTGTGCATGTGTGTGATTTTCTCTCTCTTTTTTTCTGAATATCTGAACCTCCTCCTGCTTTTGCCACCAGATTCTACCAAATTCCACCAAAATCATGACATCCCTTAAAAAAAAGTACCTATTGCATAATTTGATCATGAGCATGGCCAGAATCCTGAAAAAAAATCTGCACAAAAAATGAATATAAATATAAAGAAAAATATATATAAATATAAAATAGATATTATAAAAAATCTGAAATGTGTATAAAAAAAAGAAAATATTACTGTACAAACTGTACTGTAAAGAAATGACTTTAACATTTGCATTCAAAAAATATTTAATGGAAATAAATATTTGAAAATTTTGACAAGTGTCTGTATTATGAATAGATTTAATGGCAGGCTCAGCAATCTGTGGAGTTTTCTGTAGTTTTCGATCACATTTAATCCCTTATATATATACACACAACAGTTCTGTCTAATTCTCGAATCTGATTGGCTGATAGCCATACAATATTCTGCAATATCAGAACTCGTACAGCCTCCTCACTCTTGTGTATTACTCCGCTCACATAGAGTGAAAGCAGATCAATAAAATCACTACAGTTTGACAAACATTGCAGCTGTTGGACAACATAATGTACTTTTGAGGCTTTTTTTCCCGAGAATGTAGTTGTGTAGAATGTAGTTTATTTATGAGGATAGTGCCTATTTTAAATATATATAATATTAAAATATTTATAACTTTTTTATTTTTAAAATATTTATAATTTTGGAGAGAGTCATTAGCCTGTCATTGAGTAGAGCAAATACGGTTGTCGTTGTCCATACATAAGATGGCAACAGAGACCACATAATAAGCCCTCAGAAGAGGAAAAACCCAGCGTAATTTTAAACTACAGCTAATCAAATCATTGTTAAACTGGTAAGTGATATTCTAAGTCAATCTCTATTTTTTGAATGTGTTGTTTGTAGTGCTGTATTTATACTAAAGTAATTATAGTGTATTGAGTGTGAGATGGGACTCGCATATCAGGAATGTATGTATTTTGTGTTGGCCACTTTTTGTATGACCTTGAGTTACTTGTGGTTGGCCATCTGTTTGTTTCTAATGTATCTCCTGTTTTTGTTACTGCAGACTAGATCAGTAAACAGAAAGAAAGAAGAAATGCCCGCACGTGTTTAGTGTTTTTCCTTATCGCAAACACAACAGTAATCTGGTAGTGTTTGCGCTGCTTTAGCTTTTTTGGGGTTACTTATTGTGATCTCCCAATTGCAACAAAGAAATACTGGGAAATCTCTGTAGACTGATGACATTTCATGCTGCTCAGCCTAAAAATCTTAAAATGTGAGCAAAATCAGCTGTTTTATCATCACTTCAGACATTACGCTAGAGAGTCATTCAAACACTAGCTCTAAAGTGAGGTAGGTAAATTAGTAACGGCTTCTGATGGTCAACTGCAGATGTAAATAAATGGTGGAAGAAAGTAGTTCCTCATACAAAAGAATTTTGAGACTCTTTGTGTTTGATTTTCTTTTTTATCTACACGATTATGCTGTCGAACTGTTGTACTTTATAAACGCAATATCACTCGAGTAGCAGTGCGATGTGGCTGTATGTGTATGTGGCACTGCTGGGACACTAAGGCACTCGGCCTGCAGCCTTGAGCCAGCACACTCCTCCCACCAGTGCCGATATACAGCCATATCACACTGCTACTCGAGTGATACTGCTCATAAATATATGCAATATTATTTGTCTATGATTAAATTAATTCTTTGTGATTATAATTATTTTTTGCACAATAATAGCATTAAATGCAGCATGGCCATTATTATTCATCTACTAAAGCGTTTCAGCACAGGATTAGTATTACCTTGATGACCTTTTGTAATAATTGCAGAGGTTATCTGTGATCTTAATCCATTGTGAATCAGCCACGTCTGTAATTTGTAAATTAAAAATCCCCCAGCAAATGACCTACCATATTTAACACAATGGTCCTGTGATGATATTAGTCCCGTGCTAATCAGCTTTAGTTTCTTCTGTTGAACACAAAACATGATATTCGGAAGAATGCTGGAAACTAGTAACCATTGACTTCCATAGTAAAAAAAAACATACTATGTTCTTCTTTGGTGTTCAGTAGAAGAAAGAAAGTTAAATAGGTTTGACACAAGGGCTGGGAAATATGACAAACATCTCAAAGCACGATATGCAAGTGATTTCATATCCTGATAACATCAGCCCTATTTGGAACAAGTCAGGATTGAGTACAATATGGCAGAATTAAAATTTTTGTGTGAACGATCCCTTTTTTATGCAATTTACTTGTTTTTTTAGCCTCTTGTTGTTGTTGTAAACTAGATCCCAGCAGATGCAGCAGCTCTCAGAGCCAGTTTTCCCAGATCTGTGTTTTTCTGTCTGCTTTGATAGGAAGGATGTCCTAAAGCGCAGTTATCAAGCACCCGTTTAGACTACATTTGATTTTGCGAGCCTTTCCTTTGTCATATCTATAAGACAAACAGCATTGGCGCACACTCTGTTTTGGTCTGCCGTCACTCTTATCATCATGGGATTTCCTTCATTCTATGGGAACAGATGCGGCTGGTGATGTTAAGACTGCGTGTCTGCACATAGAGAGCTTTCATAACTAATGATGATATGGATATCGCAGACGTCAAGTCCTGAAGCAGCCAGTATGTTCATTTACAACACACATCACTGCTAGAATAATTACTCATCATAATGGAGTGCTATAGTTGTTCATTTACACCACACACACACATTTAGTCACCATAATGGAGTCATATAATACTAGCAACAAAGAGTAGATGATAATTATAAAAAACTAAAATAAGTGTGTTTTTTATATTAAACTGACAGATATAATATAAAGTAATTAATAGATTTATGTTTATTCATTCATTTTCCTTTGGCTTAGTCCCTTATATTACAGGGGTCGCCACAGCAGAATGAACCGCCAATTATTCCAGCATATGTTTTACACAGCGGATGCCCTTGAAGCCCATACACTCTCACACTGTCGCCTCACAGCAAGAAGGTCACTGGTTCAAGTCCTGGCTGGGCCAGAGTTTGCATGTTTTCTCCGTGTTGGCGTGGATTTTCTCCGGGTGCTCCATTTCCCCCCACAGTTCAAACACATGCGCTATAGGGGAATTAAATAAGCTATATTGGCTGTAGTGTATGTTTGTGAACGAGTGTGTATGGGTGTTTTCCCAGTACTAGGTTGCAGCTGGAAGGGCATCCGCTGTGTGAAACATATGCTGGATAAGTTAGCGGTTCATTCCGCTGTGGCAACCCCAGATTAATTAAGGGACTAAGCCGAAGGAAAATGAATGAATTGTGAGAAATCTCAATAACATGGAGCATTTAGATTTTTGGGATTCTGTAGATCCATCAGAGTTATTTTAGTATTTTCGGGAGGATATTATAGTTTATATTCATAACTTTAATTGAGCTTTCTTTTCTTCTTTTTTGTTGTTTATTTATTACTTTTTATTCATTCATTTGGTAAATTTTATTTATTTTAGAAAATAAAGTTACACTAAATGATAAAAAAATTCTTATTTCCAATAAACAGCTTAAAGGTTATTAATCATTTACTTATTTTAAAATGATTATTTATTTACATATTTACTTTAATTATCTTTTTAAAAATGTAGTAATTTTAGTCTTTTCTTGTTTGTGTGTATTTATAAAATTTTTTTATAAATGTTATATATTTATTTATTTATTTATTTATTTATTTAGAGAGAGAGAGAGAGAGAGAGAGAGAGAGAGAGAGAGTACTTAAATAAAATACTCTCCTTGTGATTTTTTTTTTCCCAAATGATGTTTATCAAAGTAAGGAAATGTCCACAGTATGTCTGATAATATTTTTTCTTCTAGAGAAAGTCTTATTTGATTTATTTCAGCTATAATAAAAGCAGTTTTTAATGTTTTAAAAAACATTTTCAGGTCAATATTATTAGCCCCCTTAAACAATATTTTTTTTCGATTGTCTACAAAGCAAACCATTGTTATATAATAACTTGCCTAATTACCCTAACTAACCTAGTTAAGCCTTTAAATGTCACTTTAGGTTGAATACGAGTATCTTGAAAAATATCTAGTCAAATATTATTTACTGTCATCATGACAAAGATAAAATAAATCAGTTATTAGAAATGAGTTATTAAAACTATTATGACTAGAAAAGTGTTAAAAAAAATCTTTTCTCCAATAAACAGAAATTCAAGATTAAATTAGAATTAAAATTAAATTGCAAATATAATAAAATAAAAAGAATACACATTTCACAGGACGGCTAATAATTTATATATATATATATATATATATAATTACTGTTCTAATTTTTTCATTGTTTATGTAATGTACAAAGCTTTGGCAATACTTGACAAGTCATGACAATAAAGCTCTTTGAATTTGAGAGAGAGAGAGAGAGAGAGAGAGAAAGAGAGAGAGAGAGATACACACACACACACACACACACACACACACACATATAGATAGAGAATATGTTTGTCTGTTGGCATGATTATGGCACGTCTTAGGTCTTAGTGTCTTTATACAGGTCAGAAAACGACCTATTTACTGTCTCCCTAAAGAGTTGACACACAGACTTCCATCAGTCTCATCCTCTGACCTTCTTTCCCTCAGTTTTTTTTCCTCAAAAGGCTCTTTTGATTGTTGAAGGAATGGCACGGTGGCTCAGTGGTTAGCACTGTCACCTCATAGCAAGAAGGTCGCTGGTTCGAGTCCTGGTTGGGTCAGTTGGCATTTCTGTGTGTATGGGTGTTTCCCAGTACTGGGTTGTGGCTGGAAGCGCATCCGCTGTGTAAAACATATGCTGGATAAGTTGGTGGTTCATTCTGCTGTGGCGACCCCTGATAAATAAGGGACTAAGCCGAAGGAAAATGAATGAATGATTGTTGGAGCAGCAACTGTAGACTCAAAGCCAGTTTCTGATCAGCACAAATCACAGCTTATGTAAAAACACATGTGCTCAGATCTCTGCAGATATTCACTCTGCCTTGATGAAACTCACCTGACTGTTGCCGTGACGATGAGATTGTGACCTGACCAACTCTGACCCCTTACCTCAGCTTGAGAGCGTAAAGGCTTTAACCATAAAGATGGCTTAGATGGTGAACGGTCATTGGCTGATCATTAGGCCATGCCACATATACACACACAGACATACAAACACTTTTTTTTCCTATCTTAGTGAGGACATTAAAGGTACTGAAATTGTTTTTATATCAGGTCAATAATACTGTTTGTGGTCTATCATATATTATGTGTACTAATAAAAACATGTTCTGACCAATTTATATGCACTTTTAATTAGTGAGGAGCAGGGAAATGTCAACACTAGTACTCATTTAGCAGTCTTTTTTTCTAAAATGAGGTAAAAGAAGTGTTTCAAGTAATCATACAGTTTACACTACCTGACAAAAGTCTTGTCGCCTATCCAAGTTTTAGGAACAACAAATAATAACTTGATTTCTAGTTGATCATTTGGTATCAGAAGTGGCTTATATGAAAGGCAAAGGCCTCTAGATCATGCTTATTTGACCAAAATAAAATATGATCATGCCTTGATTTTAAATGATTTAATTAGGACAGTAAGGTCTGATTTTACTTAGACAAAAGTTTGTCACTGAACAGAAATAATGTCCAGTATAGAATATAAAGTTATGCTGCAGTGGAAACAGAATGAATATTGTGTCTGACTCCATCCTGAGCTTGGAGGACTGCATCCATACATCACTGCAGTGACTCAAATCACTTATTAATAAAGTCATCTGGAATGGCAAATAAAGTGTTCATGCAGGACTCCCAGAGTTCATCAAGATTCTTTGGATTCATCTTCAATGCCTCCTCCTTCATCTTACCCCAGACATGCTCAAAAATGTTCATGTCTGGTGGCTGGGCTGGCCAATCCTGGAGCACCTTGACCTTCTTTGCTTTCAGGAGCTTTGATGTGGAGGCTGAAGTATAAGGGAGCGCTATCCTGCTGAAGAATTTGCCCTCTCCTGTGGCTTGTAAAGTAATGGGCAGCACAAATGTCTTGATACCTCAGGCTGTTGATGTTGCCATCCACTCTGCAGATCTTTTGCACGCCCTTATACTGGATGTAACCCCAAACCATGATTTTTCCTTCACCAAACTTGACTGATTTCTGTGAGAATCTTGGCTTCATGCTGGTTCCAGTAGGTCTTCTGCAGTATTTGGGATAATTGGGATGCAGCTCAACAGATGATTCATCAGAAAAATCCACCTTCTCACACTTTTCCAAATGATCAACTAGAAGTTGAGTTATTATTTGTATTTGTTGCTCTTACAACTGGGATCGATGACAAGACTTTTGCCAAAGTATATAAATGTTATTCTTCTATTTTTTTATATTATTTATTTTTATTATATATATATATAATATTTCATTTTATTTGTATTTTTTTATATTTGTTTTTTTTATATTTGTTTTGTTTTACACATGCACACATTAACTCATTTAGCAGATGCTTTTACCTTAAGTGAGAATAAAAGAAGTGCTTCAAATCATCAGAAAGCTGCAGTTTATAAATGTCATGATGAGTCTCTTTTTCATAAAAAAATAATAATAATTAATTTATTTATTGTGTTATTTATTTATATTTATCAATTTAATTTTAATAGTTTTTTTGTCTTATTTTACTTACACACACACACACACGCACACGCACACGCACACGCACACGCACGCACGCACGCACGCACGCACGCACGCACGCACGCACGCACACACACACACACACACACACACACACACACACACACACACACACACACACACAAACACACGCACACAAATGCACACAGACAGATGACTAATGACTGTCTGGCTCTGTTTTTGCAGTGCACGTAAACATCATCTGAATTTCAGGGCCATCTTTTCTGTCGGGTTGTGAATTAGGGCATGCTTTTTGACTTTAAATCCACATAGGGTGCAGAGTATAATATGTTTTTAAAATACTTATTTCACACCTGTCTTGTAAAAATATGTGGATTGTGTCAGAATGACATTGTACATACACTCACTGGCCACTTTATTAGGTACACCTTACTAGTACCAGGTTAGACCACATTTTGACTTCAGAATTGCCTTAATCCTTCATGGCATAGATTCAACAGAGCACTGGAATTATTCCTCAGAGATTTTGCTCCATATTGACATGATAGCATCACGCAGTTGCTGCAGATTTGTCAGCTGCACATCTATGATGTGAATCTCCCGTTTTACCACATCCCAAAGGTGCTCTATTGGATTGAGATCTGAAGACTGTTAAGGCCATTTGAGTACAGTGAACTCATTGTCATGTTCAAGAAACCAGTCTGAGATTATTCGCACTTTATGACATGGCGCGTTATCCTGCTGGAAGTAGCCATCAGACCAAAGGGATGGACATGGTCAGCAGCAATACTCAGGTAGGCTATGGCGTTGACACGATGCTCAATTGGTACTATTGTGCCCAAAGTTTGCAGAGAAAATATCTCCCACACCATTACACCACCACCACTAGCCTGAATCGTCGATGCAAGGCTGGATGGATCCATGCTTTCACGTTGTTGACGGCAAATTCTGGCCCTACCATTCGAATGTCACAGCAGAAATCGAGACTCATCAGACCAGGCAACATTAATCTTTTGTTGTCCAATTTTGGTAAGCCTGTGCCGGTTTCCTGTTCTTAGCTGACAGGAGTGGCACCCGGTGTGGTCTTCTGCTGCTGTGGCCCATCCGCCAGGTTGGACCTGTTGTGTGTTCAGAGATGCTCTTCTGCAGACCTCAGTTGCAACGAGTGGTTATTTGAGTTACTGTTGCCTTTCTATCAGCTGGAACCAGCAGTTGTTCCTAATAAAGTGGCCAGTGAGTATATTTGTTATTATACTTGTTATTTACGTCAACAGAACAGAAGGTACATTTTAAATATAATCATATGACGGCTTAAAATGTTATCTGATCTGGTTGACTACAATTGTATTAGTCATTATTAATATTTAGTCATTAAATAAAATGCTCAGACTCTATTTTAAGGTAAAGTTCTCCCGCTATTAAAAGATGAGAGTCACAGTGAGTCTTCTGATGAAAGATAACAGACTGATATGATCTGCTTCTGATGTGTGTATCGTCACAGTGTCTGCGTTCAGATGATTAAACTGGACGATTAGAAAACACTTGGATTATCTGCAGCAGCACTTTCAGTCTGAAGTGTGTGTGTGTGCTCGTGTGTGTGTGTGTCATTTGTTTGCAGGATTTACTAAAAATCTGATCCACACAGGTTCATGAACATCTGACCTTAATGCTTCTCACTCTCTCTTGTGTGTTTGTGTGTGTGAACACTGTGTTTGTGTATATACCTGTGCGTGTTTGTGTGCATGTGTGTTTATCCATGTGTATGAGTGTGTGCGCGTCTATGTGTGGGTGTGGGTCTGTGTCATTGTGTCTGTATATATGTTTTTGTGTGTGTACCAGTGTATGTCAGTATGTGTGTGTGTGTGTGTGTGTGTGTGTATAATCTCATTAGTGTGTACAGTAGAGCAGATCTCTCTCATCCTCTAATTTACATCCTCTTCTCGTCTAATTACTCTGTTTGAGTCTAGACGGCTTCAGCTTTTTTCTAGGTTGGAGTTTGATCTGGTTTTCCAGACCCAGCTAGGTGTGCTTCTTACTTTAGTTTTGCCTCATGCTAGTCTTTTATTTTTTCCCAGTGCTGTTTAGTATTTAGAGTGGAGCGCTGGTGTATTTGTTGTCTGCTCTGATCATGTTCTGCGTGTTTGTTTCACAATCAGAATTCATCAAGTGTTCGCAAACGCACAAGCGATTTACAGGAGCTCAGGGTACATGCACACATATCAACACAAGAGGACAGAAGGACATTTAAATTAGTGGAAAATAAAGTAAGCAAGGGGTGGCTCAGGGGTCGCCTCATAGCAAGAAGGTCGCTGATTTGAGTCCCGGCTGGGTCAGTTGGCATTTCTGTTTGCATGTTCTTCCCGTGTTGGCGTAGGTTTCCTCTGAGTTCTCCAGTTTCCCCTATATAGGTGAATTGAAGAAACTAAATTGGCCGTAGTGTATGAGTGTGTGTTAATGTGAGTGTGTATGGGTGTTTCCCAGTACTGGGTTGTGGCTGAAAGGTCATCGGCAGCACAAAACATATGCTGGAATAGTTGGTGGTTCTCTCCGCTGTGGCCACCTCTGAAATAGAGACTAAGCCGAAGGAAAATGAATGCCTTTTTTTAAGGTAATTAATATGGGCTGGGGGCGGCACAGTGGCTCAGTGGTTAGCACTCTCACCTCACAGCAAGAAGGTCACTGGTTCGAGTCCTCGGTCAGTTGGCATTTCTGTTTTGAGTTTGCATGTTCTCCCGGTGTTGGCGTGGATTTCCTCAGGGTGCTCTGGTTTTTCCCCCAAACTCCAAACACATGCGCTTTAGAGGAATTGGGTAAACTAAATTGGTCGTAGTGTATGAGTGTGTGAATGAGTGTGTATAGGTTTTTCCCACTACTGGGTTGCAGCTGGAAGGGTATCCGCTGCGTAAAACATATTTGTATATCTTTGAAATCTAAGCATTAACTTTTATTTTAAAATAAATGATTTGGAATTACATATTCAAATTCGAAATTAGATCTGCTTACTGCGCGTCCTATACAGTATGTGTGTCAGAAAAGTGAGGGATTACAGTATATGCATAAATACACTGCTTAGCCAATTCATATGTGATTTATCCATTCATACAGTACGTGCCGAATTTCCATGATTTGAGATCTCATCTTAAGTGTACCGTGGAGTTTGTGTTAACCGCACACAGACACTAACTTTAATTAGGCTATATTCAAGCTTCCAGCAATGCAAAGTTGGTTGAGTCTATGTTCTGTGTCCTGCGACATTTGAATCACATCTAGACAAAGTAGCCTAAATCTGAGGTAACAAATTAATCGAAAGCCACGCTGCTTTACAAAACAATTAACTTTACGTATATATCGAAAACGCGTTATTTTACACAAATACGAACACACATTCAACACATTTGTGATTATTATTTTACCAATGATACAGCATGGGGAGATTCCTTATGGAACAAAATTAATGCCAAAAGTATTGCATTAAAAAGCTTGTTGAATAGCACAAACTGAAAAAAAATAATACACCGAATTAACAAGTTCTTGCATTTTAATGAATTGAATTCCAGGGTTTGTATTTTTAGGTCCTGAAATTTAACATAACATTTAACATGTAAATATTTGTAACATAACAAGTTTAACATGTAAATTCCATAATTCATATTCAATTTCCAAGTTTCACTTACAATATATTCAATACCCTTTAAAATACGATGTATAATATTCAAAAGGTAATTTTCATTTCATTTTATTTCAGTTCAAATATTTACTTCCATTTCCATATTCCACTTAAATTATAATAATAATTTAAATAAAGAAAATATGTATTTT
>CAIGQZ010014538.1:951987-963660 GCA_903798205.1 Danio tinwini
ATTATTATTATTATTATTATTATTATTATTATTATTATTATTATTATCATCACTACATTTATTTAGGCTATTGTGCTTAAATAAGTCATCCGTGGTTCTAAATCAGTATTTCTTTTTATCACTCTGCCTGCCTTTCTCTTCATTTTTCTAATTTTTGGGGTTCTTCACGGTTAAATGTTTGCAAAAGTTTGTCCAGATTAGAAAAAAAAATGGTTGCTTTTTAAAAAAAACTTTATTATTTAAAATGATAACTTACTCTATATTTAAAAGGTCGCCAATCATTTTAAATAATGAAGTTTTTTTTAAAGCAACCATTTTTCTTTCTAATAATAATATTAATAATAAGAAGAAGAATAATTTAAATAATGAAAATATATATTTTCTTTATTTGAAATATTATTATTATTATTATTATTATTATTATTACTACATTTTTAATATGATCGGTGGAAAAACATATGACTGTAATGGTGTACCTGGGTCTCCACTTTTGCCATGGCCTCTTTTGGCTTTAACAAACTTATCCCTCAGGTTTTTCCAAACCTTTTAACAAAACTTTCCTCCTTTTCCACGACTGTTGCAATTTCTAGCCAAGAATTATTGGTCATCAGGTTACCTCTATGATCACGGATCATAAAGATGTCTGTACAGTTGTACTGTTTCAGACAAAATCTCTTCAAAGTGGTTCATATTCAACTCAAATCAAACGCGGCGCCGCGCAACACTGTTCGCCCGAGTCGAGAAATAAATAGTAAGTAATTTAATGCCCTGCTACATTTGTTATTTGTAATGTAATGTAATGTGTATTTATATAGCGCATTTATTGCCAGCTGAAATCATGTCGTGCGCACCCAAAGCCAACTTCCGCAAACTCCGCAATGACGTCACATTGGCCGCGCGCACTCAAGCAGACTAGCGGACGCATCGAGTATAAACCAGGCTTTAGTGATGAAAAATGAGTGTTTTCTTTGAGCAAGTAAAATTAAAGGTACAGTTCATATATTTTACTGCTTGTATAAAATGACAAAATTGTATTACAAATAATATATAAATATTAATATATTTATAGATTTTACAAAAAAAAATCTTGTGATGTGAAGAAAAAGTCTAATAATGTATGGAAAGCATCGTCAATGCGCCGAGATATCCAATTGAACCGAATCGATGGCATGATAATCATAACCGAACCCAACCGTGAGACCAGGGTAGGTTCACACCTCTACTTAACATATCTTTTATGCCCAGTTTTCACATTGAACAAAACTACTTATGTATAGTAAATGTCCAAACACACACACACACACACACACACACACACATACACACACCCACACCCACCCACCCACCCACCCACCCCTATATGTCTCCTCGGGTCTATCGTCAATCATGCTCAAATATGTTGGCTGAAATGTAGAAGTGTGTGTAGAGACGGATGAAGGCCATGCATTTGTGTCAACACTGTTTTATATGTGTGTGACCCAGAAAAAGAGTGACGGGCCAGACTGCAGAGCACAGGGAAACGATAACCCATTTAACCCACACACACACACTCTGCTGGCCTCTTTCCTAGACAGTGTGTTTGGCCATCAGAGGAGCGTCTGATCAGGGATGAAGAGGAGATTAGTGTTCTTTACATCACTCTTTCACAGTCTCATTTTCTCATCAGTGCTGCGTTTGTTTCATCTAAAATACTGTCAGAACTGAAATATATTGACCATTTTTAGTTATTTTTATTTTAATATGTTTTAAATGTTATTAATTCCTGTGGTTGAATGCAGATTTTTTTGCAACAGTTGCACCTGTCAAATGACCCTTCAGAAACCATTCCAATATGCTGATTTGATGAGGAAACATTTATAATTATTGTAGAAAGATATTTTTGACAAATAAAATCATAAATATTTTGTAACATCACTGTCAATTTTGATGATTTTTCACTCGTCATAGCTCTTAATTCAGTACTTTTATTTACAATAAATTGATTATATAAGTACTTAATTAAGTACTTATAAATAAAAATAATTGACATAATTAGTAGAATTTTTTTCTTTTGTTTAATTTCTTTCATTTCATTTTCTTTCTTTCGTTCAGTCAGTCTTTCTGAAATGAGTGAAAAGATAGAAAGAAAGAAAAGGAAATGAAAGAAAGAAATTTAAAGAAAGACAAAAGAAGGAAAGATTTTCTCTTTCATTTTCTTTCTTTCGTTCAGTCTTTTTCATTTTATTTCTTGCTCTTTATTTAATTTAATTTTCTTTCTTTCTTTTTTCTTTCGTTTCCTTTTCTTTCTTTCTATCTTTCGCTCAGAGATAAAAGAAAGAAAGAAAATTATAGAAAGACAAAATTAAATGAAAGAAAATGAAACGAAGGAAAAGAAAAAGAAAGAAAATAAAATGAAAGAAATTAAATTAAAGAAAAAAAAGAAAGAAAAACTGAAACAAGAAAGAAGCAACATTATTTATTGAATTATTTATTTATTTATTTATTGTTCTTAAATAATTTATTTTTTTCTTTCTTTCTTTCTTTCTTTCTTTCTTTTTTTCTTTCTTTCTTTCTTTCTTTCTTTTTTTCTTTCTTTCTTTCTTTCTTTCTTTTTTCTTTTTCTTTTGTTTCATTTTTTTCCTTTTTTTATCATTTCATTTTAGTATTAAATTAATCTTTAGTTTATATAAATATATATTTCAGCCTGGAGTCAAATTCTGACTTTAAAGTTGTTGTTTTTTTAAATTACACAGGCTTCCCCCAAAAGATCATAAGACGAGGAACTACAAAAGGCATCATTATGGAAAAAAATATTTCTCAGCTTCTATTTACATTTAAACAAAGTGGCCTACCCAACTCTTTAATCAATAGAAAAGCCTTTTTTTGCTCTTACGGCAATCAAACGCTTGCTTTTCACCATATTCTCCGCGTATGAGCGGGCGAAGCCATTTGAATCATTTTGGCTCGAGACTTCTGGTCTTATTAACTTCCATTCATTTTTAGACTTTAAAAACAGCTCGTTCTGCTGCTTAAAGTTGCAAACTGAGGTTTTCTTATTATATTATTCTATTTTGTCTGTATAATCATGCAAACACTTGTTTATAGAGAGAGTAGTTTGACCGTTTTCAGCCGTTTATTATTCCTAGTCATTTCTCCCATAGGCAACTGAATCAGAAGTTCTAAAACAATCGAAAAATCGAGCGCACGTCCGCATTGAAGAATAAGGTCAATAATAGCTGAGCAGCTTTTTGCATATCTCCACTGATATTTATGCTCATTCATTTTTAGCAATGAGCTCCAACTCTTTCAGGTTGGAGGGTTTCTTTGCCATCACCCTAATCTTTAGCTCTCTTTGCGGATTCTCAATTGGGTTTAAGTCAGCACTCTGGCCGGGCCACTACAAAACGTTAATGTTTTTGCCTGCTGACCATTTCTTCACGACTTTTGCTGAGTGTTTTGAGTCATTGTTGTGCTGAAATGTCCACAGGTGTCCAAAGCCAAGTTTCTCTGCAGACAGACTGATGTTATTATCAGGAGTTTTGATGTATTGCTTCTTTTTTATGGTGCTATTTACTGCAATTAGGTTCCCTGGTCATAATTAAAACATACAGTAACTAATTTGTAATAACTGATTATTACAAATAACTTTTGTCTTTGCCATAATGACAGTACATAATATTTAACTAGATATTTTTCAGGATACTAGTATTTAGCTTAAAGTGACATGTAAAGGCTTTTTTGTTGCTGTTATATAGTTATGTTTAGGGTTTTTTCACCTTTTATTGGGATAGGATAGTGGAGGACAGACATTAGGCAGGCCTCGAAATTAACTTTTTTACTTGGTAGCACCGGTGCTCCCAACTTCAAAAACTTAGGAGCACCAGGAAAAATTTAGGAGCACCCACCAAAAATGAATGAGCACCACTGTAAATTGTATATTAAGGGATTTATTGTTTTTGAAAACAACATCAATCAGGACTAACAAAAAACAGAGACAACTAACTAATGCTGTGATGACTTATTAATATCTGTGCAATAATTCCAAAATGAATGTCTAATAATTATAAAATATTATTGATGATGATGATGATGATGATGTCAATAATACTTACAATGAATAACATTTGCCATTATTATGCTGCCCTGAATGTGCTTGAATGTGAGTTATGTACTGTAAAAGGTCCTGCTGTTACTTTATGAAAAATAAATTTATGGTTTGCATCAAACAAAAATGAAGCATTGCAGTAAGTAATATTTATTTTGCACTATTGTTTTTATATGCATGTCAATTTAATAAATAATATTTCTGCTACAAAAAATTTAAGATTATAATAAATCCTTCAATCCAATGCTGAAAGCTGCAAAGCAGTCATCAGTAAATAGAAAAATAATATACATCTCAAGAAAGAATGGACCAAAGAAAGTAAGAAAAGTCTCACTTCTGCCACTCTTTAAAAGATTTGGTTTGGGTTTGTGTCATTGTAAATGCTCAATCTCGTTATGAGCTGATTTTCATTTTTCTGTGTTTGTGAAATAAAGCAGGTGAGTCAGCCGACCCAATATAAGAGCAGGCAGAGCAGGATTCCCGTGATGACCACCGGCGTTCTTTGTTATAAGCCGCAGATTCAGTTTAAACTTAGTAAAGGCGAGCCTCTTTGGCGATGATGTGTACAGTGTTAGATTTTACAATTAGCGGACATTTGCGCTGAACACACAGTGAATGCAACGCATCGAGATTCAGGCACCTTCTCCGAAAACACTCAACTGATCTCGGCTGGCGCCCTTGAGAGCTCCTTGTTTTCTGACAGCAGAAAGCCTTGAGTGATTGACAGCTAATATGAACCAATATAGCGGCAGGGAAGTCCGATTCAGCACGTTTTTAGAAAAAAATCAAGTCGCACTACAACCATTATATACAGTCGCACAAATGCTCCCAAATATATTATGAGGTTGCATAGATTAAATTTCAGGCACATATGCGACCAAAATGGTCACAATTTCAAGCCCTGTTAGGACATAAAAATTAGGAGCAGAGAGAGGGAAATGATTGGCAGCATGGGACAGAGTTACGAAAAATAAAAATGCATGTCACAACACATAGACACACACAAAAATAGTATAAACCATAATCAATTGTTAAAACATGTGCACTGTTCTGAATTGACAGTTATTAAATATTTTTAAATATAGTCATAGATGGTATGAATTTCATATGTAGTATATGTTGAAGCTCATTCTATACATTTAAAGCTGGGGTGTCCAAACTCGGTCCTGGAGGGCCGATGTCCTGCATAGTTTAGCTCCAACTTCGTTCAACACACCTCCCTGGATGTCTGTAGTATACCTAGAAAGAGCTTGATTAGCTGGTTCAGGTGTGTTTAATTGGGGTCGGAACTAAAATATGCAGGACACCGGCCCTCCAGGATCGAGTTTGGACATGCCTGATTTAAAGCATACTTAATTAGGTTAAATAGGCAAGTTAGGGTAATTAGGCAAGTCATTGTATGGATGATTTTTTCGTAGGCAATCTGAAAATAAATTGTTTAAGGGAGCTAATAATATTGACCGTACAATGGTTTTGACTGTATCTGCTAGTTTAAGTCTGTCATGGAGAAACAAACCCATCAAATAAATGATTCACTGACTTAGTCATTCAAACGATTCATTCAAAACAGTTTTATGAATCGATTATTTAATCGTTGTTCAAGAAGGAAACAGTTTTAAGTAGTTTTTGAGTTATAGCCTGGTAAAGACGGGTTTTAGTTTTTTTTGTTTGCAAAACAGTGGCATGTTGAATAATATCAGTAAATGAAAACAGTTACTCATATCAATTGAACACATCTCTCATGGCCAAACAATGCTATCCAGAAAGGTTTATGAATGCAGACACGTAATGTATTGAAGAGTCCTGTTCTGACTGCGTCTTCTGTGTTTGTTTGTGTTCAGGCTCAGGATCTGAACGTGATCGAGGAGGTGATCCGGATGATGCTGGAGATCATTAACTCATGTTTGAGTAACTCTCTCCATCACAACCCAAACCTGCTGTACGCACTGCTGTATAAACGAGAGCTGTTCGAGCAGTTCAGGTCACACCCCTCCTTCCAGGACATCATGCAGAACCTCGACACGGTGCGCTACAGATACTCTACATGCTTATATGTTTGTGTGGTAAAATATTTGATTCATAATGAAACTGTACAATTAATAGTAAGTTAATGTAATGAAAGTGATATGAAAAACTTTTGATTAATAGTGTAACTATACATTTGATAACAATTCTATATAACACATATAATATTATATACAATATAAATATAATTCATTCATTTATTTATTTTCTTTTCGGCTTATTTCCTTTATTAATCTGGGGTCACCACAGCAGAATAACTGCCAAGTTATCCAGCATGTTTTACACAGCGGATGCTCTTTCAGCCGCAACCCAGCACTGGGAAACATCCATACACACTCATTCACACACATACACTACAGACAATTTAGCTTATTCTATTCCCCTATAGCACATGTGTTTTGAATGTGGGGGAAACCGGAGCACCCAGAGGAAACCCACGCCAACCCGGGGAGAACATGCAAACCCCACACAGAAATGCCAACTGACCCAGCCGGGACTCGAACCAGTGACCTTTTTGCTCTCAGGTGACAGTGCTAACCACTGAGCCACAGTGCCACCTGAATTGTTATAATATTTATTCTAAAATTATATGAAAAACATTGTATTAATGTAACGCAAAAAAAATTAATAATAATAATTTCAATTGTTGTAATATTTATTTTAAAATGATATGAAAACATTTGATTAACAATGTAACTACAATTAATAATAATAATAATAATAATAACGATTATTATTTCAAATGTAGTCATATTTATGTAAAATAATGCAAAAACATTTTAGTCATAAGTATTGAATTGTTTATAATAGTAATATTTTCAAATATTTATAGAAACATTGAGTGTAAAACATTTTATTTGTAATATAATTATTTAATTAATAATAATAATAATCATAATAATAATTATAATTATTATTATTATTATTATTATTATTATTATTATTATTATTTTATTAGTATTACTGTTATTATTATGGTTATTATTTTATTATTATTATTTTTGTTATTGTTATTGTTATTATTATTAATAATGTTTTAGATTTTATAATATAATTTTATTATAATTTTTTATAAGAAGCAAATATTTTAATCATTGCTTAAATAAATTTTCATATATAACGTGATATTTTAATTTATACAAATTCTGTATAAAATAACTATTTATAATCCATATGTGAAGCGTTTATATAACATATGTTTAAAAATATAAAAATTATAATCATGGATAACATTCAATATTTCAATATATTTAATCATTCAAAATATCAACCAAATAAAGTCACATATATATCATATACCATTTTATATCAGTTTATCTCTCTGTCTATTTACAATACCTGACAAAAGTCTTGTTGTGGATCCCAGTTGTAGGAGCAACAATTAATAATAATCTAGTTGATCTTTTGGAAAAGTGTCAGAAGGTGGATTTTTCTGATGAATCATCTGTTGAGCTGCATCCCAATCATCACAAATACTGCAGAAGACCTACTGGAACCTGCATGGAGCCAAGATTCTCACAGAAATCAGTCAAGTTTGGTGAAGGAATAATCCTGGTTTGAGGTTACATTCAGTATGGGGGTGTGCGAGAGATCTGCAGAGTGGATGGCAACATCAACAGCCTGAGGTATCAAGACATTTGCCTGCACATACTTCAGCCTCCACATCAAAGTTCCTGAAAGCAAAGAAGGTCAAGGTGCTTCCGTATTGGCCCGCCCAGTTACCAGACATGAACATTATTGAGCATGTCTAGGGTAAGATAGAGGAGGCATTGAAGATAAATCCAAAGAATCTCGATGAACTCTGGGAGTCCTGCAAGAACGCTTTCTTTGCCATTCCAGATGACTTTATTAATAAGTGATTTGAGTCACTGCAGTGATGTATGGATGCAGTCCTCCAAGCTCATGGGAGTCAGACACAATATTCATTCTGTTTCCACTGCAGCATGACTTTATATTCTATACTGGACATTATTTCTGTTAAGTGACAAGACTTTTGTCTAAGTAAAGTCAGACCTTACTGTCCTAATTAAATCATTATAAATCAAGGCATGATCATATTTTATTTTGGTCAAATAAGCATGATCTAGAGGCCTTTGCCTTTCATATAAGCCACTTCTGATACCAAATGATCAACTAGAAATCCAGTTATTATTTGTTGTTCCTAAAATGTATACTGTATAGGCGACAAGACTTTTGTCAGGTAGTGTATCTATCTATCTGTCAGTCTGTCTATCTATACTGTTTTAATTAATATACATATTTGTGTATTTGTATAAACTTTCTAGCACAATTTTAATAAGATTTTAATATATATTCATTGCTTTAGACTGGAGAAACTCAATTCAAAACTAAACCCTCAGTGCAAACATTGATAGAGATGAAGCGAGATTTACACTGCATTTAAAATGAGCTGTCGGAGCCCAGGGGGATCACGGGTAATTCTACATCTACAGACGTCAGCGAGTAAAATACACACTTTAAAGCACACTGGCTGCTGCATTAATGCTGTGTGACTCACTGCAACCTTAAACACAGAATAAAACACACCTCAGTGCTTTAATAATTCAGCACGGAGTTAGTGGAGCACTAGTGGACTGCACACTGCATACAAAATATGGAATTTCCACTAATCGGGAAACAGAAAGTGAGGGTTTGATGCTAATTCACTTCATGTTGTCAAAAATAAATCTTAATAATAAGTCAAAAACAGGATATTTTGCAAGGGCATTAGATTGTGAGAATGAATAAAAACCCACACCAACACAGGGAGAACATACAAACTTCTCACAATGATGCCAACTGGCCCAGCCGGGTCTTGAACCAGCAGCCTTCTTGCTGTGAGGCTACAGTGCTAACTACTGAGCCACTGTGCCGCCTCTAACACAAATTGCATATGTTAATCAAATTTTTAAATGCATGAATGTGAATGTATGTATATAAACAATGATTAAGCAATTAAAAGTGATATCTTAAAGGGCACCTATGGTGAAAAATCTACTTTTCAAGCTGTTTGGACAGACATATGTGTAGGTATAGTGTATAGACCGTCATATTGGGGTGATATAAACACACTCAGTCCTTTTTTTTTCAATTTAACAACATAAAAGCGTTGGACCAATTGGAGCTGTTTTGAGATCGACCGCAACTTGACATAGGAGTGCGGTCCCCCCGCCCACCAATATTGATTGACAGGTGCGCATTACCATATCCTCAGTATGTTGTTTCACGTCCGCTATTTTCAGCGTGTGAGTCAAAGCAACGTCACCAAAGAAACACCCTTGCTCTATTTTTAGATGTAAGGCTCATTGGGCTCAACATTCACCACGTTATCGCTCTCCTCGTCGCCAGTGTTTGTGAGTTTTGGTGGGTTTGCATACATGTGTACTTTTCATTGCGTCTTCCTTCCAAACTTCAGCGGTTTGCATTTTTCCGCGGTCACAGAAGCTCCCTGTCATCTTAACTAGGTGCAGCTGGAAAGTGCGAGCGCGTTGCCTCACGTGCGCGTCCCTCCTTTGGAAATAATGAACTAACGACGCGCAGCGCCATGCATTTTGCGTTGTCACGGATGAAAGTGAGGACCAAGAGGGTGTCACAGATAAAAGTGAGGACCTGGGGGGTTCGCTCACTATCCTGCCGCCTAGGTCGCCTCTATGGACGCGCTGGCCCTGCTCAGGACACTATTCATATTTCAGAGCGTTATCTAAATAGTTTCATTTTAAATAACATGCGAATGTGCGGGTCTGGTATGTCGTGTCGTGGCTCTGAGTGGCGCATCCGGTGTATGACGCCCTTTAGTTATAGCCTCAAGCAGGTTGTACACCAGAATCGCAGCGTCGCGCCACGCAGCGGCATGCATTTCTAAATTTTAAACATAAGTTTCTATCAGGAGACACACACTGGCGCAAGTGTGCGATACTTTCAACTGTCATGTGCGCGCTGTGTCGGGGTGCATCCGGTGTGTGATGCCCTTCAGTCAAAGTTAATTCAGTGTGCTTGGTTATTAGTCTCGGTGTACAAGCTCGGAGCTTTAAACTAGCACACAGTTGGCTGTAAAACTATACAAAGACACAAATGATTTTGTAGTCTCTGCTTGGTCTGTGTCTGAGTCGTACATGTACAGCTGAATGCTGGTCCTCTCACTCATGTTGCTTCTCTCTATCTGCTTGTCTATTGCCATACACAAAGAGGGGAGCTCTTGGCTCTGCCCCCTTGTTAAGTTGGGCGGGAAGTCGAAACTAATTTTCATGTCAAGCAACACGCCCCTAAAACAGCGAACTGTGTACACGCCCCCAAAATGGCAATTTTTAACACATCATAATAAAAAAATCTGAATTGTATTTTGAACTGAACCTAAACTGGCACACTCAGAAGAACCATAATATTAATATGAAATCTTAAAAAAGGGGTAAAATAGTTGCTCTTTAAAATCTACAAATAAATATTTAACATGTTGAATGCAGTATCTGCAGAAATTTAGCATTTTAAACCAACAACAATGTGAACAAATGTCTTAAATTTTTATATTCAATTAAGTGTTTTCTATTAAAAGTTTAATCTTTTTTTATTTTTAGCTCTAGTTTATTTACAGTTTTGGTCATTCTGCTGTGTTTTTGTTGTGTTGTTGTTGTTTGTGTCTGTGTAGTTTTTATGTTTACATTTTTTTATACATTTTTAAGCTTGTTTTTTGTTAGATATTTTTAATAATAAAATGATTTTTTATATTCTATTTATATTTTTTCAAGTAATACAAATCATTTAATTTTTGTTCACAATAATGACCCTGTTTTGTGTGATGTGTTTGTGTATGCATGGCTGTGCGTGGGTGTGGGTTTGAGTGTGTTTGTGTGTGTGCATTTTTGTGTGTGTTTGTGTACATGCTTGTGCATGCGTGCAAGTGTGTTTGTGTGTGTGTGTGCATGATCATAATCTATGTGTGTGTAATGTGTATGTATAAAGTGCATGTGTGTATAATGTGTGTGTGCAGGTGATTGGATTTTTCAGTCAGCGTCTGGAGCAGGCAGGAAGTGACCTGTCAGTGGAAAGAGTTCAAGAGGTCATCAAGAAAGGAGCTGCAGCTCTTCCTAATGACCGCCTAAAGGTCAGAACACGTTATATATGATGTCATAAAAGTTTATATATATATGTTATAGGGTGGATATAGATATTAAGGTGGGTAGTGCAGTGGGTAGCAAGATTGCTTCACAGAAAGAAGGTCGCTAGTTTGAGTGCCGGCTGGGCCAGTTGGTATTTCTGTGTGGAGTTTGCATATTTTCCGCGTGTTGGCATTGGTTTCCTCCGGGTGCTCTGGTTTCCCCCAGAGTCCAAACACATGCGCTATAGGGGAATTAAAGAAGCTAAAATGGCCGGAGTGTATGAGTGTGTGTGAATGCAAGAGTGTATGGGTGTTTTCTGGTGTTGGGTTGTGGCTGGAAGGGCATCCAATGCGTAAAACATATGCTGGATAAGTTGGCAGTTCATACCGCTGTGGCGACCCCTTATTAATGAAGAGAATAAGCCTAAAAGAAAATGAATCTATGCATATATATATATATATATATATATAT
>CAIGQZ010014538.1:1000295-1014105 GCA_903798205.1 Danio tinwini
TTCATATTAGTTGAAGTGAATGAAACTGGAGCAGGATTCACGTCTGTTTCTCCTTTACTGAGCTCTTTTGTTTGTATTAGTTAGGATCGTTTCAGCTTTTTCTACAGTGTGAAATTCTCCAATAAACAAAACCAAAAACTCTATGATCATTCGGGATCTTCTTGTGTTTTTTAAACACTTTACTGATAGCTTTCGATTTATTTTAATAAAATAATTCCCACAAAGCATCATTGGCTGTTAAAGAGGAGTGGACATTTTTATTTGCTAGTATTATAATAACACATTTTTATTTGGAGAAAACGTCAAATGTTAAAACTAAAGAGTTCAAACTAACAGTAATTAGCTATCAAATATTTCCCAAGTGCTGTTTAGCGAAGAGAAGATACTAGTGTTCCGCTTAAAGTGCAATTTAAAGGCTTAACTGGGTTATTTAGGCAAGTCATTGGGCGTTTTTGGGTTGCCAGGTATGCATTCTGGGTTTAAAGGCACATAATAATTGCATGTACATTATTGTATATACAAATACACACTGCGTTTGTTCAATTATTTTAGTTTTTCATATATTTTTGCTCATTTTTTTAGGTGCAGAGATGAAAAAACATTATTATTGATTGATTTGCATATATAATTAGTTTAGGGTTAATATTAAGGTAATTATAATATTAAGGTATGCTATTGTTACTGATTATTTAAGGTCTTATTTCATCTCTGTTACACACGTTTAAAGGATTAACATCCTGTATTTATGTTCTGGTTTCCATAGGATCAGTTTTTGATCTCGGGTGATTTACATTTGCAGTGAGTTTCATATTTAATATTGGGTATATATGATTGCTTCCCCCATGTTTTGCATAGCATCAGTTTATTATTTTGTATTAATTATTTGAACATATTAAATATTTAAAATAATAGTTAAAATGACCATAAAAATATTGCATTTTGGTTTAATTGGGTACTTTGTTGGAAATCAGTTGGTCGATGCTTCATATTAGTTGATTAGTTGAAGTGAAGGAAACTGGAGCAGGATTCACGTCTGTTTCTCCTTCACTGAGCTCCTTTGCTTGTATTAGTTAGGATTGTTTCAGCTTTTTCTACAGTGTGAAATTCTCCAATGAAAACTATAAACTCTGATCATTTTGGGATGTTCTTTTGGTTTTTTTAAACACTTCATTGATTGCTTACAATTTAATAAATGTTTATGACAGCTCATTTAATAAATGACAGCTCGCGTACCTTGTACAGAGTGTACAAAAAAACAGCAATAAGGAAAGACTTGTATAAATTTTTTTTAAACTTGCTAAAATGTAAGGTTATAAAGCCTTTTGGCCTCAGGAACAAAGGTGAATTTATTCTGTTAGAGGAGCATTTAATGCTTCTATACCTTCTTCCAGAGGGCAACAGTTCAACAAAAGACAAAATCAGGGCTAAGGGCGTACTCACACTATGTACCGTTGCCTTGAACCGGGCCAAAGCACCCTTGTCACATCATCGATGAAGCACTGTTTAGTAAGCACTCACTCTCAGCACAGTGGTGATTTCTTTAGTTATATCGTTTAAGTCGTTTAATAAGTGGTGACAGTCAAATATTTCGCCGAACAGATGAGTCACTTTTGACGCTCATAAACAATCATAAAGTGCTGCAGGAATTTGGAGGTTTGCTAAAGGCGCAGCTGTCGTGCAATGAGGGGTTTGTGTCTTTAATAAACTACGACGTTTATTGCGTTCATTAAAAAGTACGAATGATTAATTAATCTATATCAAGCAGTCCCTTATAAGTCACGTCTCGCTTTCAGTTTTTGGCTCAGGCACGCTTGCACTCACAATGCAAGTGTACCGCGCCTGAGCCCAAGTGAACCGTGCTCTGGCCCACCTCTTTCAACCAAAAGCCCGATTCAGAGCACTCACACTTCTTAAACGATCTGGGAAACGGGCCTGGGCACGGTTCGGATAGCATAGTGTGAGTACGCCCTAAAATCATACAGTCTGAACTCAGCATTAAAAGAATATTCAGTTTCATTTTGTATTTGCAAGAAAGTAATATTTATGCAGGTGTTATGAAACATATCACGTGATGAAAGTAGCCCAAAAAATGCCACCCCAACTTCACATTTTTCCCGCATGTTCATTATTAATAAAATTATGCAGGAAAACCACGACTTTGAGCAGAATCCCACAAATTTAACCAGAATCTCATGAGGTCAAAGAGCACAAAATAAGTAGAATGTGGTCAAAACTTGACTTTAAACTGTAAAAAGTGCTTGTTTCTGAGTGTTTTGAAGGAATTTTGTGTGTGTGTGTGTGTGTGTGTGTGTGTACCTTGTAATCCTTACATTGTGAGGACTGACCAAATGTGCCCACAAGTATAGCAATACCAGTCAATTTTGACCTTGTTGGCACTTTTTTTGGTCTCCATGAGTAAAACGGCTCCTAAGTCAGACAGAATGAAGTATTTTGCAAATGTAAAACTGCAGATTGTGTCTTGTGAGGGTTGATTTAGAGGGAGATGGAGAGAATGTACAGTAGAAACATCATTACAGCGGTGAGAAGTCCCCATACAGATAGCTGTACAAGTGTGTGTGTGTCTGCAGTGACTGACTGAAGGAGCATTTTTCTTTCCAGCAGTGGTTTTCTCCTGCTTTTGTGCGTTGAATGAGTGCTTTAGGAGATAAGAGCTGACAGCGTTCGGCCGCTTGTGTGTTCTTATACAGGAATGTACAGGAAGACAACGTTTACTGTAATTACAGCTCAGAGAAAAGAGAATTTCCATCAGGAAAACACTGTGTGAAATGCATTCATACAGTCAAGAGCAGTGTTTAGACCTTTATTTTGTGCCTTAACTCCTCTGTTACTGCAGTTCACTGTTAATGCATGTGTGTGAGCGTTCATTGACAACTGAGTTTTATCTGTAAATTTGTTTTCAGTGTTTTGTGATTTATGTTTTTTTGTGTATGTCTATTTATGCTTTTGAATTGTACTATGGCAGGGGTTTCAAACTCAAATTAGTGGTGCGCCATTTCAGTGACTGACAATTTGTGCCGTTTTAATATTCAAACACATGGAAAAAGTGGAAACCTGATGCATTTTAGGACAACAGACATGATGTTTATATTACAAGCATTACTTGTCACCAGTGATAATGCAAAGCAGCACATTATTTGCTTCACGCAGCTGCTGAAATACAGGGTGGGCCATTTATATGGATACCCTTAATAAAATGGGAATGGTTTCCTAAATACAGTTTCCTAAAAAGTGGATTGGTCGTCGTGGGCCAGTTAAATGGCCCACAAGGTCTCCCGATCTGACCTCCTTAGACTTTTATCTTTGATTAGATTAGATTAGATTAGATTCAACTTTATTGTCATCACACATGTACAAGTACAAGGAAATGAAATGCAGTAAGGTCATCTTTGAGGTCATCTGAAGGCAATTGCCTATGGCGTGAAAAGACAAGATGTGCAGCACCTGAAACTACGGATACTGCAAGCCTGTGCTGGCATTTCTGCTGCGGTGTTGCTATCAGTGTGTGAAGAGTGGGAGAAGAGGGTTGCATTGACCATCCAACACAACGGGCAGCACATTGAACACATTTTATAAGTGGTCAGAAACTTGTAAATAACTCATGAAAGAACAAAGTTACGTTAAAACCAAGCACACCATTGTTTTTCTTGTGAAATTCCCAATGAGTTTGATGTGTCACATGACTCTTCCTATTAAAAAAACAAAAGTTGGATCCAAGATGGCCGACTTCAAAATGGCCACCATGGTCACCACACATCTTGAAAAGTTTGCCCCCCTCACATATGCTAATGTGCCACAAACAGGACGTTAATATCACCAACCATTCCCATTTTATTAAGGTGTATCCATATAAATGGCCCACCCTGTTTATTTGTGGCTGTTGTGTGTGTGGCCGAGCATTAGACACACACTTAGACATTCTTCTACAGAGTATATGCAGTCAAAACATTAACTTTTTGTTTCAGTAGTGGCAGGAGTACAAAAAAAAACATACTCCAGTAAAAGTATCACTACTTGCCTAAAAATGCAGTGCAAGTAAAGTATCTGTTGTAAATATTACTCAAAGAATGAGTTAAACGTAGACCTTTCAAAAGTACTTAAGAGTGGTGAGCAGTGAGTATTACGCTGTAAAAAGCTGATGTGTTTACATGTAATTTGTGGATGTGTAAACGTAACATTCTGTAGTGCATTTAGTTATTGCCCAGCAGGCATACAACATCATAAGACGTTAATATTAGGTTAGATTTATGTCGTGATATCAGGTGACTAAAATTCAATGTCTAGCTAGTATCTAAGATCAACAATATTTTGATATCCAATATTTTTGTCCAAAAATTTGATGTCAAATGACGTTTATTTTATGTTGTGTTAGAAAGTGACCAAAATCCAACATCGAGCCAAAATCTTAAACCAACGCCATATTGACGTCAAATACTGACATTTATTCATCAGGTA
Organism: Danio tinwini; assembly: GCA_903798205.1. Classification (NCBI taxonomy): domain Eukaryota; kingdom Metazoa; phylum Chordata; class Actinopteri; order Cypriniformes; family Danionidae; genus Danio; species Danio tinwini. The sequence continues at coordinate 1,004,769 of CAIGQZ010014538.1, forward strand.
CGGCAACCAAAATCCAGCATGTGATAGACGTCTTGTTGGTAACGTCCACACAACATCAGGCTGTAACATCATTAGACTTGATATTTGGTTGATTTTAGGTTGGACATTGGACATTGATTTCAGCCTGACGTTGGGTTCTGATGTCAACCTGATTTTTATTAACAAAATGCAACGTCTCTATGAGGTTGGGCTACAGTGTCAATCTGAAGTCATGTTGGTATCCTGTGCCTGCTAGGTGTTTAAGCCCATTTCAGTCTTCATACAGTTAACATCGATCATCTTCTCATCAGTAATGTGCATCTAAACCATGGGTGACCAATCCTGTTCCTGGCGATCCACCTTCCTGCAGATTTCAGCTCCAACCCTAATCAAACACACCTGAACCAATTAATTAGAACGTGAGGAGCGCTTGATAATTACAGGCAGGTGTGTTTGATATGGGCTGCAACTGAAAAATGCAGGAAGGTCAATCTCCAGGACTACGGTTGAGCACCCCTGATCTAAACAGTCTCTGGGTCAATGCGTGTAAAGATTTTGACTGCTTTATGGACACTTTTAATACTTCCAAACAGTTATTAGAGTTCCAACATGCAATTAAAGCTGCAAGCAGCGATGAAAGGGACCTCACACCCCGGGCTCACCACCGCCCGGGGCTTCAGGATGACAGAGAACAGCGAACAATATTAATTTAAGCCGATATATAAAAAAACCTGAAAAAATCACTGATTTATGCCAAATTTCCACCTGTCAGCAGGTGGCGCTATGACTGTGACTCGATATTGGCATGTAGATGTCTTCAGAAGAGGACTTTTATCAACCATGTGAAGTTTCAGGCAGATTGGACATTGTTTGGCTCAGTTATAAGCCAAACTACCTTCTGTCAGCAGGTGGCGCTATGACTGTGACTCAATATTGTCATGTAGATGTCTTCGGGAGAGGACTTTTATTAACCTTAGGAAGTTTTAAGCAGATTGGACATTGTTTGGCTGAGTTATAAGTGATTTCCTGTTGCCAGCAGGTGGCGCTATAACTGTAACTGGATATAGGCATGTAGATGTCTTCAAGAGAGGACTTTTATCAACCATGTGAAGTTTCAGGCAGATCGGACATTGTTTGGCTCAGTTATAAGCCAAACTACCTTCTGTCAGCAGGTGGCGCTATGACTGTGACTCAATATTGTCATGTAGATGTCTTCAGGAGAGGACGTTTATTAACCTTAGGAAGTTTCAAGCAGATTAGACATTGTTTGGCTGAGTTATAAGTGATTTCCTATTGCCAGCAGGTGGCGCTAAAACTGTAACTGGATATTGGCATGTAGATGTCTTCAGGAGAGGACTTTTATCAACCATGTAAAGTTTCAGGCAGATCGGACTTTGTTTGACTGAGTTATAAGCCAAACTACCTTCTGCCAGCAGGTGGTGCTATGACTGTGACTCAATATTGTCATGCAGATGGCTTCAAGAGAGGACTCTTATCAAACGTGAAGTTTCGGGCTGATCAGACATTGTGTGAATGAGTTACAAGTACTTCCTGTTTCATGGTGAATCGTTGATGTTTGTCAGTTCGCCACGGACATGCCCCTTGGCGAAAACTCTAGATCTTCACAATATATCATCGCTAGAGCGTTCAGATAACACCACCCAAATTTGGTGCTGATATCATCTCTTCCTGTTGCCAGCAGGTGGCGCTATAACTGTAACTGGATATTGGCATGTAAACGTGTTCAGGTCAGGACTCTTATCATACGTGTGAATTTTGAGGCAGATCGGATAATGCATGCCTGAGTTATAGCAACTTCCTGTTTCATGGCGAATCGTCAAAGTTTGCGAGGCCGCCACGGACACGCGCATCGACGAAAACTCTAGATCTTCACAATTCAACATCGCCTCTCTGTCGTCTGAACACTGTAACAGGTAACAGGTCTCCGTAGCTATCGTGCATATTAATAAAGTTGCACCGCATACACAATAGAGCGCACTGATTGGATTGAACCAATCATGAATTAATGTCGCACACTCAGAGACGTCACGATGCACTCGCAGGTACAGACATCCACTCTCCAGGCTGGACTACACACAAGTATCTAATCGCCGTGACGCAGCTTCAAAAATCTGTTTCAAACCGGAAGAACGAATTAGCTCAAAATAACGCAAAAACAACTAATTTTCACTTGTTAGTGCAATATATGTGTCCTAATAGTGTTTATAGCAGCGCGGGACACATATATGACTGTCAACTGCTCAAAACATGTGTTGTGGTGTTTCGGGACCCTTTAAATGTCTAGTAGGTGGTGGGTCAAAACCACAAGTGGCTATATGTGACTGTGATGATTGACAATGTTAATGATTCAAAAACATATGTTTTAGCTGACCGAATAACGTTATATTTTTTACATCAGTTGCGTGCCAGAGGGAGGAGGAGGGGGGCATAAATGACCCCTGGGCGGGCAGTTTGAGACCCTTGCATTAAGGGATATTGATCTTTCCTCCAACTAATTTTTACTTGAAAAGTTAGAAATTTTTATTTATATTTATATTTAATTATAATTTTATTTACATTTTTAATAGTTTATAGTGATACAGTGGAGAAAATCAGTATTGAACACGTCACTAAAGGTGTCGTTGACTTTATTTTCACCGGATGTTGATAGCAATCAAAAAAATCCATTTATGCGAAGAAAACTAAAATAATTAGTGTACAAATGAAGTTCTGTGTAATAAAATGAAATGACCCAGGGAAAAAGTATTGAACATATGAAGAAAAAGAAGTGTAGTTCGGCAGTGAAAGCCCAGACAGCAGCTGATATCTCTCAGTAGTTCTCCAGCAACCCTCTGCTCTTCCTCAGTGTAAATGAATATCAGCTGCTTTTTTCTTTTCTTTCAAGTAACAGAAATGTCCATGCTTTTATCCTTGTCTATGTAGTTTAGTCTATTTAGTTTGTTTAGTATAAGCCAGTGCAGTTTGCATGTTCTCCCGTGTTTGGTTTCCGCCGGGTGCTTCGGTTTCCCCCACAGTCCAAACACATGCGCTATAGGTGAACTGGGTAATCTAAATTGGCCGTAGTGTATGTGTGTATGTCCTGGTCTTCCAGGTTGGGGGTTGAGCGTCGGGCTAATGACCCACCTTGTAAAAATTACAGGTTACAAAACACCAACATGGTGCGGCTAAATATCAACTTGGACATAAACAAGTTGATAAGTGAAGTTTATTCATAAACTAATTTCGAGAGGATCATGTGCTTATGATTTACCACAGCCGGTCTCACATTAACTAATCATGATCTCCCAATCATATGATTCCCCATTTACTATAATTAACCACAGTTTCTGTCCACAATTATCTTCGTATGGAAGAAAACCCCCCTTTCCTCCCCCTTCTCTTCCTTTTCATAGATCGGGCGGCACGGCGGCCCAGTGGTTAGCACTGTTGCCTCACAGCAAGAACACTGCCAACCCTGGTCCTCGCCAGGATGGTGGGTGTTTCTGTGCGGAGTTTGTATGTTCTCCCCGTGTCCGCGTGGGTTTCCCCCGGGGCAATTCAGGCCCTCGTCTAACTCCCTTCCTCCTCAAGTGTTTCCTTAGCTACCGCAGCCGGGGAGATTGAGATCTACCTAAGCTTAAGCTCCCCTCTCGCTCTACGAACAGAGGGAGCCCTGGGCTTGAGGATCCCTTAAGCTCAGGGCTCTCTCCCGGGACAGCATGCCAAACAAGCTTATATTAAATCATCAGCTAAGTGTGAACTCTTGAAATAAAAGTAAAAAATGTATATGCTAGTACCAATTTTGAGGTATATTTTATTTATTTTCTTGATTTTTTTTTTATTTGTTCAAGGAACAGAAATGTCCACGTTTTTGCTCCTTTCCCCAGTGAATGTTCCTCTCCTGCAGTGTCTTGAGTGTAATGCGGATCAGTGTGTGTGTTTGTACTGTGTGTGTTTGGGCAGATGGTGGAGGTTTTGCCGCAGTGCCTGTCTTCTTACCTGTGAGGTGACCTTCTTTATTCCTGCCTCTGCCATCAGTGTGTACTACAGACATTCTTCAAAACGTCTCCTTTGGTATTTCACTCAAACCATATCACCGTAGAGGGAATGAGTAAATGATGACTTGTGTTTAGTGTGGATGTTTTAGGGCTGAATGTAAATGAAATAATATGTTCATGTTCAGTAATTTCTTGTGCATTTAATTATTGGTTTGTTTTACAGTTTTTCTCCACTGGTTTGGCTCAGTTCTTGAAACTGGAATTACATTCTTAATACTCTAAGATTGTTTTGCAAAACTCTACAGCTCACTCGCAAAAGCTCACATCTTTCCCAAAAACTGTGCCCAAAAACTGTGTCAAAACTAAATTTCCTTCTCATTTAAACAGTCAGTGCCCCCAAAATCCTTTGTCCCTTTGGCATTGCGTAAACTCTGCAAAGTCAAAATGTTTAGATGTGTTGTCACTATGACAGAGGACCATTGAGCAGTGTTTTTAGACTTTAAAAAGGCTCTGGATACTGTGAATCATGAAGTACTCATAAATAAACTGAAACAAATTAACTTATCACAACAAGCTCTAAACTGGTTTAAATTATACCTGGATTGAAGACAGCAATGTGTTCAAATTAACGGTGTAAAGTCAACACTTCAAAAGTGCAAATTAGGTGTACCACAAGGCTCAATATTGGGACCATTGCTTTTCTGTTTGTATATAAATGATCTACCTGAAAGCTGCAATGAGGTTGGTTGTCAAATGTATGCAGATGATACAATTATTTATGTAACAGCAGAAACTTCACAGAAGGTTGCAGAAATGTTAACCAAGCAACTGGTCGGTTTTTTCCACTGGCTGCAGGACAACTGTTTAACTACAACAAATTAAATTACAACAAAACAGTTTCAATGTGTTTTTCTTTAAAAACAAAAACTAAAACTATTTAAAATCTAAATTAACCAAAAGGAAATCAAGGAAGTGAACTTAAATACCTAGGTGTCATTATAGACTCAAAGCTTAAGTTTGCTGCTCATATTACAGTTTTTCTCCACTGGTTTGGCTCAGTTCTTAAACCAGAAATTACATTCTCAATACTCTATGATTGTTTTGCACAACACTATAGCTCCCTCGCAAAAGCTCATATCTTTCCCAAAACTGTTTGGTTATATGTCAAAACTAAATTTCCTTCTCATTTAAACAGCCAGCGCCCCCAAAATCCTTTGTCCCTTTGGCATTGCGTGAGCACTGCAAGTCAAAATGGTTAGATGTTTTGTCACTATGACAGAGGACCGTTGAAATATCCCTCATGTCCACCTTTCAGCCTTAGCCCAGCTTTTGAAAATGGCTACTGAAGTGTTTTTTTGTCTTTTGACAGAATGTGATTGTGTAAAAAACTGAATAAAATAAATTGCTAAGATTTAAAAATTATAATAAATAAGGATTTTCAGTCTGATCTCACGAGGAAATGTAGCTATTTTACGTTTTGTCAGTTCAGTGGCTAATTCATACGTGTTCAGTTGTACGAAAATGTACAATTTTACTGTAAAAAGAAGGTGTGGCAATCAACCACACCCCTAAACCCAATCATCATTAGGGGAAAAGCAAATCATACTAAATTGTATGAATGAGATTGTACAAATTCATCCGAATTAGCCACTACATCAAGAAGCTACGAATTGCGTTGAGATAGTGTTGGGATTTTAGGTTAAGAGTAGCCTCCAAGGTTTGACATCATACATTGCACTCATACTGCCAATGAAATTGTAACTATTATCAATCACACACAAAATAACTAAAATACATCAGAATAAAAAAGTACAGCATAATATACTGTAATATAAACACAGCCTACAGTGCTGGATTGGTCATCTGAGATGTGTGAAACTCCTCCTTTGTTAGTCAAGTTCTAGTGTCACTTGACTGCCAGTTGCTGTAATAAATGGATCAAATGTTCCACAGATTCACATATGATATTCATCGTATTATGTTCTTGACTAATTTAAAAAAATGAACAGACTATTGTGCATGTGATGACTTAGGCCCCGTTTACACTAATACATTTTCGTTTTAAAGCGCATAAGTTTTGCTATGGTTACGCCATCCGTCCATACTACGCCGAAGTTTTCGAGCCCCGAAAACGGAGCGTTTTGAAAACGCTGGAGAGGCCGTTTTCATTCTAAAACTCTGCTGCTCCGTCTCAGTGTAGATGGGGGAAACGGAGACATCTGAAAATGGAGGTGGGGCTGCAGACATTCGGCTCTCTGATTGGGGCTTTTCCTCAATATTAAGTAGCCTTCACACAGTTCAGTCTTCATCCTCTCCTTGTAAGTTCAGACTTCGCAAGTTTGATATGGAAAACAAACTCCCGAGTGTGTACAGGGTACTTTAAAAAGTCATTCACATCACCCTGGCTACGCTGTTTCACTTTCTTAACAATAAAATGAAAACATGACATAAGGAACTGCCTATTTTTATTTTGATATTAGCAACTGAACAGACATCAAAAAATGTGGAGGCGTTGTGTAGCTGCATAATATAAGCGTCATCTTCATGCATATTTATAACAGAACGGAGCCTATATCATTACTGCCTCCTTTCATTTTCATTAAAAATACGAAACATACCCTCTCTTTCATTGAATATCAGTTTTAATAAATAATAAAGGCCATTATAAAAGTATAACGCACAATAAGTTTATACAATAGAGAAAATAAAGGCAAACAATCAGTCAGATGTGGTGTTCGCGGTTACATTAATTAGGATATTAACCTAACTTATCTGCGCTCAGCCAAAACACGTTACCTGAGAACAAGTAATAGATTTAACAGACCAAAGACAGGGAATATGTCGTTAGATATAGACAACAAGATGAATTAAATATCACTTTTAACAAATATAGTGAGATTAGATCCAGCGGGAGATCCGTGATGAACAGTCCGACGTGCACAGCTCTCATATGGGTATGTGCTCAACGCACGCTGCAGTGCATGCCAGTGACTGTGTGTGTGGTCACATGATGTGCGTCTTTACCGTTTTATTGTAGACGGAGAGCTGTTCAGAAACACTGGGTGAAACACTAGTGTGGACGCGGATCATTTTCATTCTAAAACGCCGTTTTAAAACTAAAACATACTAGTGTAAACGGGGCCTTATTCAATGAAATGACGCTGACACATTTTGGAGCGAACAACCATTGAACTGAGAATCAACAATCAGTTTAGATCAACTAGATCTATTCACTTGGAAATAGTGCTAAATGTAGGATAGATGTACTTAGACATTTGCAAGGCCACTTAGACTGTGGAGGCCATTTAAGTACAGTGAACTGAACTCATTGTCATGTTCAAGAAACCAGTCTGAGATGATTCAAGCTTTATGACATGGCGCGTTATCCTGCTGGAAATAGCCACCAGAAGATGAGTACACTGCGGTCATAAAGGGATGGACATTGTCAGCAACAACACTCAGGTAGGCTGTGGAGTTGACACGATGCTCAATTGGTACTAATGGACCCAAAGTGTGCAGAGAAAATATCCCCCACACTATTACACCACAACAACCTTTGATTTAAGGCAGGATGGATTCATGCTTTCATGTTATTGACACCAATTTCTGAGCCTACCATCCGAATGTGGCAGCAGAAATGGAGACTCATCAGACCAGGCAACGTTTCTCCAATCTTCCATTATCTAATTCTGGTGAGCCTGTGTGAATTGTAGCCTCAGTTTCCTGTTTTTATCTGACAGGAGTGCCACAAGGTGTGGTCTTCTGCTTGTAACGAGTGGTTATTTGAATTACTGTTGCCTTTCTATCAGCTGGAACCAGTCTGGCCATTCTCCTCTGACCTCTGGCATCAACAAGGCATTTGCGCCCACAGAACTGCCGCTCACTGGATATTTTCTCTTTTTCTGACCATTCTCTGTAAACCTTAGAGATGGTCATACGTGAAAATCCCAGTAGATCAGCAGTTTCTGAAATACTCAGACCAGCCCGTCTGGCACCAACAAACAAGCCACGTTCAAAGTCACTTAAATCACCCTTCTTCCCCATTCTGATGCTCGCTTTGAACTGCAGCAGATCGTCTTGACCATGTCTACATATATAAATGCATTAAGTCGCTGCCATGTGATTGGCTGATTAGAAATTTGTGTTGACGAGCAGTTAGACAGGTGTACCTAATAAAGTGGCCGGTGAGTGTATATTTCACCATCAAGTGAATAATGGTTATTTCTGTAAATAAAAAAGCTTTGAACTCCATTGTGTCATAAATGAGGTTATTAATGTTTTATTGTATTATAAGTACAGTATAAAATGTAAAAACAAAAAACAAAGATGTTGTCATTATTAATATGATAAAAGTATGTTTTTTCTATATATATTTTTAAATATTCTTAAATTAGGAAGTTTACATGGTAACTTTAATGTAATGAAGTTTGGTACCCATATTTAGCTTTGGCCCACCACTCTCAATCAAATTTCGTTTTGGTCCTTCATAAGAAAAGGTTTGGGCACCCCTGGGTTATATGAGTAAGTGGTTTATGTAAACTACCAGCAGCATAAAATAGAAGCTTCAAAATGGTTTACCCTAATAAAAAAATGATGTTTATTAATATTTTTTTTTACTTTCTGTGTTAACGTAGGAAAATTCTACATGTATTTTTATAAATAAACAAAGGATCTTATTTTAAGTCATGCTAAATACCCTTAATATATATACATTTTATTTATTTCTGTATTTAAATTAGTTTGCCAGTGCACAGTTTAAAAATTGGCATTATGTTTTTCATTTAATATTTATAATGTATTTAAATAACACTAAATAGTTTAATAATATTAGTTTTAGTTGACTATGACAACACTGTTCTAGCGCCTCAAAATATTTGTAGATGATTTTTGGAATGTTTTGCAATGCTTTGCCCACATGAGTGCACAAATGTCAGTGCGTCTGGGTTTTTCCCTGTACAAGCGGCACAGACAGAGACAGCAGGTCAAATGTCTGGGTCAGTCTGCTGATCCCGCCCACTCCAGCACAGTCACCATGACGACTGCAACACTGTGGGTATTTTACCATGACAAATGCTGTTCAAGCTACTTTAACTGATGTATCTGGAGAACCGAGCAGTATTCTAAAACTGGCCCTTCTAAATCTCACTGTTAAACTAAAGCTGAAACATTCTAACAACCACCAGAACAACTTAGCAACCCTGAAACAGCACCTCGTATGCCAAATAGAAAATCATTGAAACAGCATTGCAACACCTCACCAAGAAACAAAATAACAGTGTAGCATCAGCATAGTAACACCCTGTCAACCAAACAGAACAGCATAGCAACACCTTACCAAGAACAAATAACAGCATAGCAAC
>CAIGQZ010014538.1:1014719-1025338 GCA_903798205.1 Danio tinwini
GCATAGCAACACATTATCTAGAAAAATCTAACAGCATAGCAACGCCTATTTATGAAAAAAACTAGCAGCATAGCAACACCCTGCCAACCAAACACAACTTGAACTCTTCAAAGCTTGTGAAAACAAAAAACACAGCATATGTGAATGCTTTAAATGTGTAGTAGGTTATTTATTAAGTGTCTGTACTGTATATGACACGGGCCTGTTGGTTAGAACATTTCTGCAGTGTTTACATGTGTCAAATTGTAAAAGTAGACTTTTCAAAAAAATTAATAAATGAAACAATATCCTACAAAATAATAACAATCATGATCATTATTATTAATATTATTAATATTATTATTAAAGTAGGATTTTTTCATTTCCTAATAAATAATAAATATTTCATTTCTTAATAAATGCTTTGTCTTTTGTTTTCACAAGCTTTGGAGACGTAACATAAATTCCGCTTTTAAATAATAGGTCAGCTATAGCTTTCGTCATGAGCCACGGCTGTGTTCAAAATGACATTAATGTTTTCAAAGTGCACTGCGAAGGGAGCACAAGTGTAAACATGAAGATCGCTAAAACTGAACTGTAAAAATACTTTGAAAGCAAATTACACATAAGACTGATGACTTTAAAGCTTATTTATGATAATAATTCCAAGTTTAAATGTTAGAATGTCCTAAATGAATAGGGCATAGGGGAGATACAGTAACTGGAAATAGAACACAGACAGGAACTATATTTCTAGCTACAGCTCCAGACCGGTAGTTGCAAGCATACAAGTTTGTAACGCAGTTTGCAAATGCTCGTTGGAACGACGGATTTGGAAAATCAACAAACTATGTTTGTAACGACACAATTTGCGACCTTAGTTGGCTAACGATGGCTTTCGGAAATGCACCCCTGAATAGCATAGCAACACTTTATTAACAAAATAGCAGCATAGCATGTGCGTGTGTTCCTCCACAGACGCTTCATGTTTTTAGTGTATGAGTATGGCTGACCCCATCCCTGTTGTATACAGTTGCAGTCAGAATTATTCGCCCTCCTGTAAATTGTTTTCCTTTAAATATTTCCCAAATGATGTTTATCAGAACAAGGAATTTTTCACAGTATTACCTATAATATTTTTTCATCTGGAGAAAGCCTTATTTGTTTTATTTTGGCTAGAATAAAAGCAGCTTTGAATTTTTTAAAAACCATTTTAAGGTCAATATTATTAGACCCAATATTATTATTATTATTTAGTTTGTCTAAAGAACAAACCAATGTTATACAGTGACTTGCCTAATTACCCTAATTGTACCCTAATTAACCTAGTTAAGCCTTTAAATGTCACTTTAAGTGAAATACTAGTATCTTAAAAAATATCTAAATATTATTTACTGTCATCATGGCAAAGAGAAAAGAATTCAGTTATTAGAAATGAGTCATTAAAATTATTATGTTTAGAAATGTGTTGAAAAAAATCTTCTCTTCGTTAAACAGAAATTGGTGGAAAAATATACAGTTGGGCTAATAATTCAGGAGGGCTAATAATTCTGACCAACTGTACATGAGAGAGGCATGTAGATTGCGTTTTTTTTCTGAAGCACTGGAGTGGACGGAGTGGAAGTTTTACAGAGCAATTCAATGTCATATAAGAGTCGTAAAGAGCGAGGTCTAGAGTTCAGCCGACTGTCATAAAGCACTTCCAGCTTTTTACAATAGCATCATTGAGCGACGCAGGGCATATGGTGTCCCATCTGGGCTGAAGAGAGATCGCTTTTTTCTTTGATTCTTTTCAGGTTTGCGTCAAGCACTAGACAAGACGCCACCGGCCGTGTGCACTTCCCTGCTGTTGTGCTCCTTTACATGCCAGTCTCTTCATCAAACCTTTCTTCTTTTTGCTCCAATTCCAATCATTTGGCTTTCATGTTGAACGCATGTCCATCTTTGCCTCTGTAAATCTCTCTTCTGTAGGTTTAGTCCATATAGCTGCTCCATTAGTTGTATTTTTGGGTCTTGTGAAGCTTCTATAAGGCAGGGTAATTATGTGAGGTAATTACATACATTCTGGAAGGCTGAACACATGAAAGTGCTGTTGTGATTGTGAAGAGGCCTGTCTTTAACATGCCTGCCATTTACAGCTACAGGCTTTTCCACAGATAGAGGCCAACCCGCAATCTGAACAGACCGTGCTGAACACAGTCGCTTCTTGCCCACTTTCATTTTATTAAATGTTGTTTTTTTGCACTTTTGTAGAGTGGAAATTATTAGACATTTATATATACATATTTTATACATTTTTTGAGTTTTGTTATTTACGTCTTTGGCCGTTTTGTTTAAGTTGTACTGTTTTTGCAGTTTAACTTTTCTAATTTGTATCATTTTTGTATTGTTTTTATTTATCTTTATTAAATTTTTTGCCATTTTATCAGTTCTTTTTAAACTTAATTTATGTAGTTCCCAAGACAACATTTGATTTAAGTTTGTGTTTTTACATCAAATAATTTTGTTTTTAAAATTCTGATATTGGGTGGGTAGATGGGTGGATATTGGGTGGATGGACAGATAGACAGATAAGTAAATGATGGGTAGACAGACAGACGGATGGACGGATGGATGGATTAAAAAATTATGGATAAATGGATGGATAGATAAATGATGGATGGATGGATAGATAAATAAATGGTAAATGGATGGATAGATTGATGTATTGATCTATAGACAGATAAATAAACAATTGATAGATAGATGGATGGATGGATGGATAACATAAACGACAGATGGATGGATAAATAGACAGATAAGTAAATGACAGACAGATAGATGGATGGATGGACAGATGATAGATAGATAGATAGATAGATAGATAGATAGATAGAAAGATAGATAGATAGATAGATAGATAGATAGATAGATAGATAGATAGATAGCAACAGTAACTCAAATGACTCTCGTTACAACCGAGGTCTGCAGAAGAGCATCTCTGAACACACAACACGTCCAACCTTGAGGCGGATGGGCTACAGCAGCAGAAGACCACACCGGGTGCCACTCCTGTCAGCTAAGAACAGGAAACTGAGGCTACAATTCACACAGGCTCACCAAAACTGGACAATAGAAGATTAGAGAAATGTTGCCTGGTCTGATGAGTCTCGATTTCTGCTGTGTCCTTCTGATGGTAGGGTCAGAATTTGGCATCAACAACGTGAAAGCATGAATCCATCCTGCCTTGTATTAACAGTTCAGGCAGGTGGTGGTGGTGTAATGGTGTGGAGGATATTTTCTTGGCACACTTTGGGTCCATTAGTACCAATTGAGCATCGTGTCAATGCCACAGCCTACCTGAGTATTGCTGCTGACCATGTCCATCCCTTTATGACCAGTGTTGTTTTCTGATGGCTACTTCCAGCAGGATAACGCACCATGTTATAAAGCATGAATAATTTCAGACTGGTTTCTTGAACATGACAATGAGTTCACTGTTCTCAAATGGCCTCCACAGTCACCAGACCTCAATCCAATAGAGCACCTTTGGGATGTGGTAGAACGGGAGATTGGTGTCATGGATGTGCAGTTGACAAATCTGCAGCAACTGCGTGATGCTGTCATGTCAATATGGGTCAAAAAAGGAATATTTCCAGTACATTGTTGAATCTATGACACGAAGCATTAAGGCAGTTCTGAAGGCAAATTTTATTTAAATTCAAGTAAGTAATTTAACTAAAAAGTAATTTGCATTACATATTTAAATAAGTAACATAAATAGTATTACATAATTTTTTTTAAGTAATACATTACTCGTTACTTAATAATTACTTGTTTGCAACCGCAACACCCTATTGAAGTACCTTTAAGGCAAGTTGTATAAGCGCTATACAAATAAAGATGAATTGAAAGTCAATTCCCTCAGCTGCCATCTTTAAAAAGCCTCTTGGCCAGTATGCTCAGGCATTCTGTTTGAATGGGGAAACATCAAATTCTCCAAAACTGCTTGCCAAGCTTACGATTGAATTTCACATTAGGAATCATCAATAAAATTAAAGAACACCTGTCTCTTTAGTTTCATTTCTAAACGTCCAAATCACACAAAATCTGCAGAAATTCACGTCTAGTCCCATCCCCTCCCCCAGAGTATCGTCAGTCTACAGTGATCCATGATTGGCTCCTATTTAAGAAGGCGGGCTTTATTCACCATATGGCGATCGATGATTGGCTCCTGTACTAGTAGGCGGGGCTTTGTTCACCATATTGTCCGTTACACTTTTACCCATTCAAAAAGAAACGCGTGACATGCCTTGTGTTTTGTATAGTCTTTGACCGGTTGATGTTAGATCGGATACAGCTGTGGCTGGAAGTTAACGAGAATTATTTATATTATTTATTAAATTTCCCATTTGTTGTATTTTATTATCATCTACCCCCACCCCAACCCTAAACCCAACCGTAACAGTACCGTAAAAACAGTAGCTGTATCAAGTATTATTTACGTTATCTATTAAACTACCCAATAAATAGTATTTTTTAATGCTTACCCCCACCCCAACCATAAACCCAACCGTCACAGTACTGTAAAAATATGAATTATTGTTATAGAGTGTCATAAAAAATGCTGCTATATTAATGTGCATATTGCACTTACAGCCGGATTCATATCCAATCTAGAGACCCTGTCAACCAAACGGAACTGCGTAGCAACACCTTGTCAACCAAACAGCATAGCAACTCCTTTTCTAGAAAATCTAACAGCATATCAACACCTTATCTACCCCCTCTTTCTGTTTTGTAGATGTTTTTGGACACTAGAATCAGCAACAGGTCTTCATGACACAGCAGGCCAAAGTTTGAGTTTTGTCTGTCAGTATATGTGTCTCCTGAATCTTCAGGGCTTCAGAGATGAGACGAACAACAGGAGAATCATGGTGAATCAACAGAAATGCGCTGATCTGTCAGGTAAGTCCATGTTTGATAAACAAACAAACAGTTGTTCTCATCAGCCTGAAGTCAGAAATGTCATTCCCTCATAGTCAGTGTTGCCAAAACCAGACATCGGCCTGATACAGGGCTTTCTGGACACTTTCATCAACGCTACACAGACATTTGATATTTGTGCGACTGCTTTAAAACGTGATAAAAACAATTCAATTAAATTCAATTCATCTTTATTTGTAGAGCGCTTATACAATGTAGATTGTGTCAAAGCAGCTTCACGTGGAAGTTTATAGTGAATTGAAACAGAGTCAGTTCAGTTTTCAGTGTTTAAGCTCAGTTCAGTTTAGCTCAGTTCAGTGTGGGTTAATAATCACTACTGAGAGTCCAAACACTGAAGAGCAAATCCATCGATGCACAGCTCTACAGATCCCAAACCATGCAAGCCAGTGGCGACAGCGGCGAGGAAAAAACTTCACCAATTGGCGAAAGTGAAGAATTTAAAAAACCTTGAGAGAAACCAGGCTCAGTTGGGCACGACCATTTCTCCTATGGCCAAACGTCTTGTGCAGAGCTGCAGTCTAGGCGCAGGAAGGACCTCAGCGAAGACTCGTCTGTCCTTGGAGCATCACAGGAATCAGTCTCATGCTCTCCATCATGACCACCACAGCAGCAGCTCAGGATACGGCCTGGTCCGGAAACCTTGGGATCATCTCGTTGCTGGTCTTGGATCGCATCAGTGGCACTGCATAGTCTGAGGGTCTCGAGATGAGTACCCCCAGGTGGAAATACAGAATAAGAAGAAAAATTAGCGTAGCTGCTGTTCATAGTGTATATAGACAAGAAGCAAAATCCTGTGTGGGACATATAATGTGATTATATGTCACATTATATAATGTGATTTCCTGATTTTTTTTTTCTGTCCCTCACAGTTGAATTGCAATTATGCTAAAAATTCCAGACCCCTCCATGATTTCTAAGTAGGAGATCTTGAAAAATCACAGTGTGATCAAATACTTATTTCCCTCACTGTATTTCTGCTGAAGATACTGCTGTCCTAAAAAACAACAACAAAAAAAACGTAAATAAAAAAAAATCGTACAAAAAATCGTATAAGAATATTGCAGAAAATTTTGAAGGTTTTAAAACCTCGGTATACCTCGAAAACGGTTATCGTCCCATGCCTACTCCACAGAGAAATGCCAACTGACCTAGCCCGGGTTCGAACCAGCAATCTTCTTGCTGTGAGGTGACAGCGCTACCTACTGCGCCACCTTGTCACCCCTATTTATTCATTCCTTTATTTTCTTTTCGGCTTAGTCCCTTTATTAATCAGAGGTCGCCACAGTGGAATGAACCGACAATTTATCCAGCATATGTTTTACGCAGCGGATAACCTTCCATCCGCAACCCAACACTGGGAAACACCCAAACACTCTTGCATTCACACTCATACACTACGGCCAATTTAGTTAATTCAATTCACCAATAGCGCATGTGTTTGGACTGTGGGGGAAACCGGAGCACCCGGAGGAAACCCACGACAACACAGGGAGAACATGCAAACTCCACACAGAAATGCCCAGCTGGGACTCAAACCAGCAACCTTCATGCTCTGATGAGACAGTGCTAACCACTGAGCCACTGTGTTGCTGAAATTTTATTACTATTTATATAAAATGAGCTGAAACAACACAATTATTTAAGTTTTTTGGGACAACTTAATGGTTTTATGTTCACTCCACTTAAATTTGTTACGTTAACTTAATTGATTTTTGTTGGGACAACATGAATGAACTGTGTGCATTTTTACAGTGTAATAATATGCATTATTTATTGAAATAAGTTTTATATTTTCCCACCCAAGAAGGTCGCTGGTTCGAGTCCCGGCTGGGCTAGTTGGCATTTCTGTGTGGAGTTTGCATGTTCTCCACGTGTTGGCGTGGGTTTCCTCCGGGTGCTCCGGTTTCCCCCACAGTGCAAACACATGCACTATAGGGGAATTGAAAAAAGCTAAATTGTCCACAGTGTATGTGTGTGAATAAGTGTGTATGGGTGCTGGAAGGGCATCCACTGCGTAACACATATGCTGAATAAATTGGTGATTCATTTCGCTGTGGTGACCCCTGATTAATAAAGGAACTAATCTGAAGGAAAATTAATGATGGAATATTTTGTTTTGTGTGTGTGTGTGTGTGTGTGTATGTATGCATGTATATGTATGTGTGTGTGTGTGTGTGTGTGTGTGTGCGTGTGTGCGTGTGTGCGTGTGTGTGTGTGTGTATGCATCTAAGTGTATAGGAGTAAGTAAACAAATTGGATTGTTAGAATTTTGAGAGAAGAAAGATAAATTAATAATAAATAAAAAGAAAGAAAGGGGAAAACGGGAAAAGGAATAAAAATGTGGACAACTAGTCTATATTAAAATAAAATAACATTAATAATGATAATAAGAATAGTTATAATAAAAGTAAATAATATCGAAATAACTTTCGAAACTTCCTATCAAACCAGTGCTTCAGTGATTTTATGCTAATCTTGAGAGTTTCCAATAGTTAGGAATAGATGGTTTCTGTTTGGTGACCATAGCTAAAACAATAAAGTTTGCACTGCTTGAATAACATCTGTATTAACTGTTTTGCAAAATGGTGGGGAAAATGTGTCAATCCATTGAGAAAGGGTTTACACATTTGCAAGACATGTCTTCTGCTTTGCTGGGATAGAGATGACAAAAATGGAGTGGATTTCTTTAACCAGGTCAAAGCAAACAAGAAAAACTGTAAATGAACTAAATTGGCCATAGTATATGTGTGTTTGGGAATGAATGTTTATTTTTCCCAGTACTGGGTTGCAGCTGGAGAGGCATCCGCTGCGTAAAACATACGCTGGATAAGTTATAATAAAGGGACTACGCCGAAAAGAAAATGAATGAATGAATAAATAAACGTCCTAAATAGAATTTATAAATTAAAAAGATTGCAAAAAAAAAACAAAACTAAAAAACAATCATATCCTTGAATTAGCAAAAAGAAAAATAAAGAAAATAATGGTTAAAATTTTAAAAAGTAAAGAACTAATATTGTACATTTGTTCATGAAAATATTAAAGTAAAATAAAAGAAAATAGGCTACTAAATACTTAAAGTGTTTAAGCAAGGAAATACATAGTTACAGTTGCAATCAGAATTATTCACCCCCCCTTTGAATTTTTTTTTCTTTTTTAATTATTTCCCAAATGATGTTTAACAGAACAAGGACATTTTCACAGTATGTCTGATAATATTTTTTTTCTTCTGGAGAAAGTCTTATTTGTTTTATTTTGGCTAGAATAAAAAAATATTAGCCCCTTTAAGCTATTTATTTTTAGTCTACAGAACAAACCATCATTATACAATAACTTGCCTAATTACCCTAACCTGCCTAGTTAACCTAATTAACCTAGTTAAGCCTTTAAATGTCACTTTAAGCTGTATAGAAGTGTCTTGAAAAATATCTAGTCAAATATTATTTACTGTCATCATGTCAAAGATAAAATAAATCAGTTATTAGAGATGAGTTAATTAAACTATTATGTTTAGAAATGTGTTGAAAAAATCTCTCCGTTAAACAGAAATTGGGGAAAAAAATAAACAGGGGAGCTAATAAATCAGGGGGTTGAATAATTCTGATTGCAACTGTAAATTATATCTTAAATTGATTATTTAAACTACTAAATAATGTCTCACAGTTTTTCTCAGTAGCTTTGGTGCATTTCTCTCAACACTGTTTACATTTGCACAACAGTTCATGCATTTCTCAAAACAATTAGTACAAACTGCAAAACCTAGTTGATAACCTGCAAAAGCGTGTCACTTGCTCAAAATGGAGAGCTCATTCCTCAAAAGCAAGTATTGATGTCAATGAAAGTGTCAGTGTCATCAAGATGAAAAGTCCTGACAGCATTGTTTATGATCAAGATATTCAAATGGCTTTGTCATGTTTTTATGACACTTTACTCTGTACATTTATTCCAATGCAAAAGAGACAGATTTTGGTGACGCGTCCTGAAAATGCTCAAGACAGCACTATATACTATTAGCACAGCCATTTGAAGACTACAGTAAAGTTAGACATCACTGCATTTAGTGAGGTATCTGAGTACAAGACACTGAATATGTATGTTTCACATGTTTACTGCATTTGCTCTTTACAATTTTAATTTATTCACAGCATTGTGCAAAAGAATAAACACCCTTATTTACAACAAACAAAAACTACCTTTGGGTAGAGCTGTGCACAACTGTAAACAATATTGCAGTACATATTGAACCTGAACCTACAACATACACAGGTCTGTAAATCATTCATCAAATTGTTCAATTTAAAAGACATTTTCAGGAAAAAAAAAGATTTAAAATAACAACTAGTTCAACATTTGTGTATGTAATGACTCAAGTAATGAAATGAGGACTATTAGTTTAATATGGAATGACTATTCAGCATTCACAAGTTTAGTTCATTTTGACTGACATGACATATGCAAATGATAATGTTATAAACAGCAGAGAGTTGCATGAAAGCAATTGATGCATGTCCAAAAGCATTTGCAGTTTGCTGGAAGGAATGAGAAACTGCTACTATGATGTGCACAAATGACTAATTGTGTTGAGAAATGCATGAACTGTTGTGCAAATGTAAATAGTGTTGTGAGAAATGCACCAAAGTGCAAAGAATGACAATTTTTTTTATTTAAAGAATGAAAGAAAATAATTAAATAGCTTTTAAAGTATGAGAATATCAAATAACGACTAGACATATTTAAAAAGACATAAAAAACAGTGTTTGTTTATAATTAATGCATTTTATTTAATTGTGGGAAAAATAAGTAAAAACTAAGACAGTCAGTATTTTTTCTTATTCATTGTATGATCTTGTTAAATCCTAATAAATAAAAAAAAGAAGTGAAGATGAATGAGTTGAAAGGAGATTATGTGTGTTTGGTGATTGTGTGACAGCAGCAGATCTTCATCAGCTCGAGCGGCGCCAGTCTGAATCCACGAACAACAGCAGTTCTTCGTCATCATCGTCATCATCCTCAACGTCATCATCATCTCCTACTCCGACTGTTATGAATGACGCGCTGAATCACTTTTATTTCTGTTCATTTCTTTTCTTCAATCGCTCGTTTTTAGATCTCGTTTGAAGCGCTGCTGCTGACGTCACGACCACAAACACAGATCTGCTGCGCGCCGCCGATTGCGTCATTCAGTCATTTTGACCCGACAGTTAGATGAGCGCGCGCCGTTTTATGCGGTGAATCTGCTTTTGCTTTTTATAGATTTTTTTGCATTCATAAGTCCGAATTTTCATCCTCCAGACCTATATTTCTTCCTTTTATGAAATAATTTGAGCAGTACCTGTCATTGACACAATTGTCTAACAACAAAAAGCCTAAAAAATATGTTTGCAAACGTTTATTGACTTGTATATTTTTTATTAATATTTATTGTTTAATACCCCCATGTTAGCTTGTTTCTGCTTTCTTTCCTTTGTATTGTTTTTCATTGTTAAGTATATATATTTTGCATATTTGTTATTGCATGTATACTTAAATATTGTACACACCGTTTTTAACATAATAATAATAATAATAATAATAATAATAATAATAATAATAATAATAATAATAATAATGATGATGATGATGATGATGATGATGATGATGATGATGATGATGAT
>CAIGQZ010014538.1:1053941-1065676 GCA_903798205.1 Danio tinwini
ATCCAAAAATGCGAATGAACTTTATGCGCAAAACTAGATTATCGCATTAAAGACGTGCGAATAAAGCTGCATTTCCATCCAACGTGTCAAAGCGAACAAAATCGTCACTTCCTGATTAACTGGCGCCAAATATCAACAGTGAAAACCGAATTTGCTGCAGTAGGAGAAACTGCGTCAATCTTTTCTTCATCTAATAAATGACTTGCGCCTCAGAAGGCAATCCTGACACGCAGTGAACTCGCGGTGGTGTTTGAAGGTGTCAGACGCGGAGCACAGACGCTCTTGATTCTGGAGGTCAGGTTAATAATATAATAACACTAATACTTAAACGGTAAGGTGTTTTAGAATGACCAAAACAACATTTCAGATGGTTTACAATGTGCTCAGCCTGCTGGTTTGTTCATTCACACACATTTTTATCATCGCATGATCTCTTATAACAAAATCACATGACCTTTTTTTAATGCGCACACTGGAATTTGTGCGGTAAAAGTGTTTACATCGTGATTTAAGCGCATCTTTTCTTATCGAATAAAAAGTCTATCCTACTCAGTTATGCGCTTATGTTTTTTACGTGCATTTTCGAAAATTTTGTGCATCAATCAATCGTTTTTTTATGCGCATAAGCAAAATGCACATAAAATAGGTGGATGGAAACATAGCTAGTGTTTGATGAAATGAAAAATGACATAGTCTTCGATTAGTTAATAATTCAGTAAAATTGTTCCTCATTAAAATTGCAAGTGTTGTACTTTTTTGTGCGTGAATGCTCTAAACTCTCTCTTGAAAACACATGCAAATGATAAAGTTTAAATCTGTTATGGTTATACGTTGCAATGACTCCACAAATCTCATGTATTCCTGATGGGCTCTATGCACAGCTAGAGTTTTAAAGCCAACAATAAACTTCTGGTGAAAGGCCTAATGTGACCATTTTCAATTTCACAGAGTTGTTTTCACAGCATCAATGTTGTAATGTAATTACAATACATTCAGTTAAATAGACTTAAGCATTCATTTAGTTGTTCAAGCTTAAAAAACGAGATGAAAGACCGTGTAACCACTAGCAGAATCAGTAACTAGCAGAATCAGTAAACTCCATTGAAAATACTGAGGTAAAATAAAATGTCATATTTTAAAGATATGGCGGTGGGAAATGGATATTAATGCAGTGCTTCTTGTTCTATCTGAGACCCACTTCATATCGTAAATCTAACAGGCAGTGAAGATCGCTGATTTTGAAAGAAATCAGATCTTAAACGTGACAATGTTGTAATGGAAAGACAGTTCACTGGAAGCCCTTGGGCTGCCTGGCTGAAAGTTAAAGGTCTGTGTATATATAGCCTATTGTTGTGCTGATCAACTATAATCACTTAGCATTGCACATCCTGCGATGTGACTATTACGGACACACACATTGCAATATCAATGCCAAAACAATATATTGTGCAGCGCTAACAGAGTTTGGGTTTTACATCATATATGTGACCCTGGTTTTGTGTTTCACAGGTATATTTGTGGGACAAAAACACAAAAATACAATGTAAGAATCAAAATTAGTGATATTATATCGGTCACACTTTGATTTAATGTACAACTTATGCTAATAATAAAGCATTAACTAAGACTTTCAGCTCTATTCTAATTACTAATTAGGTTTAGGTTAGGGCTTTGGGTAGGACAATAAAATAAGATCAGCTAATAAACTCTTAATATTTCAATAGTAACTAGTAGTAAATGTGTGAATTGTTACTTCAACTAAAGTGTTACCATTGTGTTTAACTTTATGCCAAAACTCATTAGATTGTTAAGATGAAGTTCCATTAAGAAATTGTGAACATTTCTTTAAGTATTTTAAAATGTAATTTTGTTATCAATAATATGTATTGCTAAGAACTTAAATTTGGATCATTTTAAAGTTTCTTCTTCTATATTTTCCTGAACCTTCAGATTCCCGATTGTTAAGTAGTCATATATCTACCAAATATTATCACGTCACAACAAACCATACATCAATGAAAAGCTATTTAATTTGCTTTCATGTGATATTTACATCTCAATTTTTACAAATTGACACTAGTACATATGTGGAGAAAATTGTTGGTACTTTTAGACTTTGTCCAGGCTACTATCAAGTTAGTTTGCCTTTTATTAATGCTCCTGTTGACTAAATTTTATGTTTTAATACAATTTCAATAGTATATTTTCCATCAGTTTCAGTTTATTTCAGTGACCAGTGTAACTACTTTTCTTAATGGAAGGGTACCATCGATTTTGTCCACACCTTTATGTCTGGTTTTGTGGTCCAAGGTTACATATAGTGCGTCTTCTTTATTGTAACATCACAACAGTCAGAAGAGGCATTGACAGTGGCGAGGACGAGCACAGTCGCAGATTTATTGTTGCATTGACGTCAGGGCATTGTTGGGGTTGGCGTACAGCACAGGGGCAGGTCCAGACTAATGATAAGCAGCACTGCTAATGTAAACAAGCACTGGAGGCCGGTGGCGCTGCTCGGATTCCTCACATTCCGACGCTCCTGAACGCTGAAATTAAGGATGCAAGATATGCTTGGCAGAGCTCAGGATGGTTTTCCTGGACAGAAGGGCGTCCGCTGATGTGTGTATGGATGTTTACCTTTTTGTGCTTGCGTACTACCATAATCTAGTCCTTTTATCTCCTCGCTTTTTCTTTCGTTCATTGAGAACACTTGAAAGGTAATGAATGCTGGTTTTTGATGGTTCTCGTTGGGCCCAGTTGGTCATAATCTAGTTGGTTAATCAGTTGGCATTTCATTGGTTTAGTTTGAGGCTGGTATACCTATAGTACAGTCATTTCTATTAGAAATTCAATGGCGTTTAATTGATATTATTAAACTAACATAATTATCTCTTTCTTAAAAATATGTTAGAGTAAACAAACTGGTCTTAATTTAGATTGTTAATTTGAGATACCCAATGGTGGGCATGTTTTTTTTTTTTAGTCTTTGCAGAGCTGGCTAGAACTTTTTGAAAAAAGTTTTTTTTTCAATTGAAAAGCCAGTTTTTGATGGTTCTTATTGATTCAAGTCTGGTTTAGATGTTTAATCGGTTGGTCTGCCCACTGGTGGTCTTGGTTTTAGCTTGGTTGACTATTTAAGCTATAGGCCGTTGTCCACTTTGAACCAGAAAATACCAATTTGGCAACCTTGAAAGCTATTATCTTCTATATTTTTGAGCAGAGGTTCAACCGAGTTCACTTTAATTGGTAATTACTGCTCATTTTTCCTTTTTCAACAGAACTATTCAGTTGTTGAAACTACTGAAGCCAGTTTCTAATGGTTCTTATTGGTTCGGTTTGGTTAAAGTCTGGTTTAGATGGTTAATCAATCAGTCCACCCAATGGTGGCCTTGGTTGACCATCTATGCTATAGACCGTAGACCACTTTGGACATGAAAATACCAATTTGGCAATCTTAAATGCCAACATTTTCAAGCAGAGTACACTGTAATTAGTAATTGCTGCTCGTTTTTTCTTCTTCAACTGCACTATTCATTTTAACTCTGTTGGAACTCTACTGAAGCCAGTTTCTGATCATTTTTATTGGTTGATTTTGGTCCTAATCTTGTTTCAATGGTTAATCGGTTGGCATGCCCAAATTTGGCTTGGTTTTTACCGTGGTAGACCTTTTTTTTGTAGTGACTGGCTTGTACCAGTCTGACTACATTACTCTGGCGTGTCCTCATATTTCACTTGATGAGGTTTAATTGCCATAATAACTCTCCTTTCTTCTTTGATAAACACTTTGTTTACTTTTACTCTAATGGAAACTCCAATAAAGCCATTTTCTCATGGTTCTCACTGGTACATCTTGGTCATAATGTAGTCTGGTGGTCTTTTGTTTTTGTCTGGTGGACCAGCAAGTACCAATGTGACCACTTTAATCTGATGTAAAATTGGCTTTAGGCTTTTGCCAGTATCATATGTTCTTGTTTCATGAGTAATTACTGAAGCTTTTATCAATACCATTTTATTTGGACCGTAGAACACTTTGGACCAGAAAATACCAATTTGGCAACCTTAAAAGCTAATATCTTCTGTACGTTCAAGCAGAGGTTCAACCGAGTTCACTGTAATTAGTAATTGCTGCTCATTTTTCTTTGTTCAACAGAACTATTCAGTTTAAATCTGTAGAAACTCTACCGAAGCCAGTTTTTGATGGTTCAATTTGGTTAATACATGGTTATAATATATAAAAATAAATAAAATAAAAAATAAATAAAATATATATATATATAATAAAATAGATGGTTAATCAGTTGGCCTAATCACTAGTGGTCTTGGTTGACCATCTATGATATAGACCAATTTGAACCAGAAAATACCAATTTGTCAAATCAAATCACTTTTATCGTCACATCACCAGCAGCATGTGTGCTATGATGAGTGAAAAGCTGGCTCCAGAAAATACAGATAGTGCAAATACAACATACAACAACATACCCCCCCCAAAAATGAATTGGTTAAAGTGCAGTGCATGCTACATCTTGAAATCTAAATTTAAAGTGTACAGGTATAATAAAAATAAATACTTTGTGTATTGGTTTACTGTGTGTGAATGTTCTGAGTAAACAATTTTTTTTTCTAATAAATTTACTTGCAAAAAGAGGATAAAGTACAATACAAAACACAAAACAGTGAAGTCTCAGTAGTAAATGTTAGTTAATCCATATTAACCAAAGCCACATTTATTATAAATAATTGAGTTAGTTAAAAAAAAATACTGAATTTTATTAGTTATCTCTACTTATGTTAACAAATGAAGCCTACCGTAAAATGTGTTAATGAACAATAGCCTTCTAAATAGTATTTTATATAACATAATATTTAATAAAATAATTCCAATCACCATTTTAGCAGATTTTAAACCAGATTAAGATGTGAAAATGTTCATAATAAAAAAAAATTGACAATCTTAAAAAGATTAAAAAATAACTAATTGACTGTAGTTGGAAGTGACTGTGATATCGGTATTGAGCGGTATCGAGTTCCTAGATTTAACAAAGTCAAAAAAAAAAACGCTCATCAGGCAATATTGGAACTAAATAATATGCTTTATACCAAATAAACCAATTAGGGGATTTTATTTCACACTTTAGGTGGTGTTGTGAATGTTTTAAGGTGTTTTTGGTTGATGTGTATGTAATATTGACCTTAAAATGATTTAAGAAGCCAAAATAAAATAATTAAGACTTTCTCCAGAAGAAAAAAAAAACTATAGAAAATACTATGAAAATTCCTCCTCTGTTAAACATCATTTGGGAAATATTAGTGGAAAAAAATATGTACAAAATTTGACTTCAACTGTATATCAATCTGTCTTATCGACAGTACAATTAAGCAGATCTCTGTTTGTGTCTCGGCAGATTCGCTGGCTCTTCAGGAGCGTGGAGAACAGCCTCACTGGTGTGTGGTGGCGTACTGGGAGGAAAAGACCCGCGTCGGGCGCCTCTACTCCGTCCAGGAGCCTTCTCTGGACATCTTCTATGACCTACCTCAGGGCACGGGCTTCTGCTTGGGCCAGCTCGCCTCCGAAAACAAGAGTCAACTGGTGCAAATGGTTCGGGCCAAAATCGGCTACGGCATCCAGCTGAGCCGCGAAACAGACGGCGTTTGGGTTTATAATCGTAGTTGCTACCCTATCTTCATCAAGTCAGCCACACTGGACAATCCCGACTCGCGGACGCTGCTGGTGCATAAAGTGTTTCCCGGGTTTTCCATCAAAGCCTTCGACTTTGAGAAGGCGGGAAGCTTGCAACGACCCAACGACCACGAGTTCAGCCAGCAGCCGCGGACGGGTTTTACCGTGCAGATCAGTTTTGTGAAGGGCTGGGGTCAGTGTTACACCAGACAGTTCATCAGCAGCTGCCCCTGCTGGTTAGAGGTCATATTTAATAACCGATAACAGCAGGCCACGCTCCCCATTCCTTCAACACCATTGCGACGGACTTCCTCTTACCTTTCATGGACTATGCCGTTTTGTTCTCCAGAGGATGTTTTACGCTCGAAACAAAAAACAGACTTTAATAAATGACTAAGATTTACGTGAAATAAAAAGCTAAAAGTGTATTTTATGTTAAATATAAATATATTATTACCTGTAAATATGAAGTTTTATATGCATTGTTATTTATGTATTGTGCAATGTGATGAGAAGAAGAGGAAAAAAAAAAAAGAGATGCACTTTGCTTAATATAAATGCAAACGAAGAAATGCCAAAATAAACGAAAAAATACTGAATATATACGTCTGAATTGGTGTTCATTTTGCTAGTTGGGTTAACTTTCTAAGAACATTTTTTTTTTTTTTTTTATTAAGCTACAAATTCAAAGTTTCATCAGTTTTAACTATTGAGTTAAAATAATTTCCTTATTCAATTCAATTGTTTAATTCTCTAGCTCTTTTACAATTAGATTGTGTCAAAGCAGCTGAACATAGAAGTTCTAGTAAATGTAAACTGTGTCAGTTCAGTGTTCAGAGTTGAAGTTTAGTTCAGTGTGGTTTCAAGAGTTCACACTTAGCTGATGATTGATTATAAGCAAGTTTGGCATGCTGTCCCGGGAGAGAGTCCTGAGCTCAGAAGGTCCTTGAGCCCTGGGCTCCCTCCCGTTTGCAGGGCGAGAGGGGAGCTTTGAGCTTGTGTAGATCTCGAGAACTCCCCCCTTTTGTAAGAGTTGAAGAAAATAATTGCTACGGAGAGATATGCTGTTGGATAAAAGTTTGACTAGTGCTAAATTTAGATTGTTCAATTAACTTGTAGTGCATGTTTTTGGAACGTGGGAAATTCCGGGGGAAACCCACGCAAGCACGGGAAGAACATGCTAACTTCACACAGAAACGACAGCCATTCTGTTAAAGGACTTGAACCGGTGACGTTCTTGCTGTGAGGCCGTAGTGCTAGTCACTGGGCACCGTGCCGCCCTATGAAAGGAAACGAGGAGGAGTAGGGGTGGAAGGGGGGATTCTTCAAACGAAGATGACTGTAGTAAGAAACTCTGGCTCTTTATAGTGGGTTAGAAATCGTCTGATTGGTTGGTCATACATGGTTAATGCATGACCAGCCATGTTCAATCATAATCACGTGATCCTCTCGAAATTAGTTTATAAATAAACTTCACTTAATTTTCACTGCTGAGTCCAAATCCATCAATGCACAGCTCCACAAGTCCCAAACCAAGCGTGACCGTGGCAAGGAGTAAACTTCACCAATTGACGAAAGTGAAGGAAAAAAGAAAAACCCTCATCTGGCCAAACTTCCTGTGCAGTAGTGATGTAATTCAATTCATCATTATTTCTCTAGCGCTTTGACAATGTAGATTGTCAATAACAAAATAACAGTTATAAAATAAAAAATAAATAAACATTTTAGGATCAATTTTATTATCCCCTTTAAGTTATATTTTTTCGATAGTCTACAGAACAAACCATCATTATGCAATAACTTGCCTAATTACCCTAACCTGCCTAGTTACCCTAGTTAAGCCTTTAAATGTCACTTTAAGCTGTGTAGAAGTGTCTTGAAAAATATCTAGTCAAATATTATTTACTGTCATCATGACAAAGATAAAATAAATCA
Source organism: Danio tinwini (assembly GCA_903798205.1). Classification (NCBI taxonomy): domain Eukaryota; kingdom Metazoa; phylum Chordata; class Actinopteri; order Cypriniformes; family Danionidae; genus Danio; species Danio tinwini. The sequence goes on from CAIGQZ010014538.1 coordinate 1,061,557, forward strand.
GTTATTAGAGATGAGTTATTAAAACTATTATGTTTAGAAATGTGTTGAAAAAAATTCTGCTCTCCGTTAAACAAATTGGGGGGAAAAAATAAACAAGGGGGCTAATAATTCAGGGGGTTTAATAATTCTGACTTTAACTGTAGCTGTCTTTAAACGTGTGTTTTATTTGTGCAGTATTAAAATAAATACAATTTTTTTAAAATAGGTTCATTTTACAAGTACTTTTGAGTTAAACAGTTGTGTCTTACCACAGTTTAATATACTCAGCCAATCTCTGGGTCTGCTGGGGGCTCTATTAGCTAAGCATAAATCATTAACTCTCAGAAATAAAGGTACGTGAGCTGTCACTGAGGTGGTACCTTTTCAAAAGGTACAAATTTGTACCTAGAAGGTCCATATCAATACCTCAAGGGTACATATTAGTACCTTAAAAGTACAAAAATGTTCCTCTTAAAATTTTAAGATACTAATATATACTTTTAAGGTACCAATATGGACACTTTAAGTACTAATGTGTACTTTTTGAAAAGGTACCACCACAGTGACAGCTCGCGTACCTTTATTTCTGAGAGTGTAGGATAAGACTATTAGCATCGCTAATAAAAATGTATGAACAAATTTGTTGAAAAATACCCCCCCCACCACCACCACCACCACAAAAAAAATTGCCATCATTTACTTACCATATTTTTGAAGAGCTGGAATCCTGTAACCATAGACTTCCATAGTATTTGTTTTTCTTTTTATGGAAGTCAATAGTTACAGGTAACTGATGTTAAATAAATTGCTAATGAATCAAAGAAACGTTGACTTTCGTTGTTTCTTTGCCTACTTTTAAAATTTGTATTGGGTGGGTAATAGTACACCTTTTTTTAGGACTACACCACTGCTGTGCAGAGCTGCAGTCTAAGCGCTGGAGAACGCTGGACGTCCATCATGGAGAAGCTGAGGTGTGAGTAGGTCACAGGCTGGCCCACATTTTATGTGCAGCTACTCTTAAAATCACAAATTGTGATATTTATAACACCTGGGAAAATATGGAAATATTATGGGATATGAAAAATACATTTTTACTGGATTTCAAGGCTGGGTAGCACGATCGCCTCACAGCGAGAAGGTTGCTAGTTCGAGCCCCGGCTGTGTTTCTGCATGTTCTCCCCGTGTTGGCGATGGTTTCCTCTGGGTGCTCCGGTTTCCCCCTCTTTCCAAACACATGCGCTGTTTTCCATTGTTTGTGAATTGAATAAGCTAAATTGGCCGTAGTGTATGTGTGTGAATGCAAGAGTGTATGGGTGTTTCCCAGTGTTGGGTTGCGGCTGGAACTTAAATGCTTAAATGCTATTTTGCAATGTATTCAATTTTATAACATTTTTGTTTATGCAAATTATGGTTGTATGCTAAAGTTTGCCTGATTTAAATCTGCGGCTATCAGGATAGTCCTGCTAGATTTGACATCATGCAGCTTAGTTTACTGCAGTAACCAAGGCAACACCACTATTTCTGCATTTCTATAGGCGCCAACCTGCTAAATTAGCTAGATTTAATTGATTTTTATTGTAATGTAATGTAATGTGTATTTATATAGCGCATTTATCGTGTATGGCCATACACCCAAAGCGCTTCACAATCATGAGGGGAGTCTCTCTACACCTCCACCAGTGTGCAGCATCCACTTGGATGATGCGATGGCAGCCACAGGACAATGGCGCTAGTGCTTTACCACACAACAGTTATTGGTGGAATGGAGAGACAGTGATAGAGCCAATTCGGTGGATGGGGATGATTGGGAGGCCATGAACGTAAGGGCTATGGAAAGAGTCTTAAAAAAGGTTTTAAAAGGTATTGAATTTCACTCTCTGATTCCTCTATACTCTGTGGAAGGACACCTGCTGCGTAATGGCTCGTTTCCACTGACTGGCACAGTATGGGTCGGTACGCTTTTATGGCTGTTTCCACTGTCAAAAGGCATACCAAACCGAACCGTACCGTACACCTTTTTCCGGCACCCTTTCGAAAGGGTACCAAACACGAGAAAGGGTACCAAAAGGGTCCCAAAGGCGGAACTAGACGCGCAGCTGAACGCTATTGATTTACAGAGATACGTCACAAGCTCACGCAACAAGCCAGAATGAAAACAAAGGAGCTGCCATGTTTTCATACACAGCCGAGAGACTATATATCCATATAATAACAAACCCTGTTCGATCTGGGCTCAAATGAACATTGTCGTCGTCTTGATGAACAGCCACAAAGCCAAAAAAAGAGCAGATTTTACCTTGTTCCCCGTAGTTTTTTTACGAGCCAGTCTGAAGCGCGAGCGGTTTAGCTTCTTTTGCTTGTGCTTGTCGCGCTTCTTTATTTGAAATAACAAACTTCTTGATCTGATGATAATAACGTGCGCTTGATTACTGACGTGCTTTGGAAACCTGATCCTGTCAGAAACTGACAAACGTGAGAGTGATGCGCGAAAACACAAAAGGAGAAGCCGGAAAAAAGGAGCACATTATTATTTCAGCAAACGTGAACAAACTGCCATGTTTAACTATTATCATCACCTGCTGGACTATTATGAACTCTAAATGATGGAATTACTCTCTAACAAGAGGCTACACGTGCTGCTGAAGATTAAGACACATTTAATCATGAGAGGTCTGCACTGACTGGGCTCTATTTTCTGCTGTTTTGAACCTAAATAAGGACTAAATGTATGCTGTGTGTAGTTTATCTGTAAGTGGTAACATATCGCAGACTGTAATGGTCTGTATGTGCTCATATATGTAGCATTTATTTATTTATTTTATATAATTGCAGACGTTACAGTAGGCTATTTCGCACTGATCTGCAGTTATATTCAACTCATGTTAATAGTAAATTTAGTAATAAACATTTATACAGAAGTATTTATGTGTGTGAAGCATCTGTTTTGTGAGAAGTGCTTCTCATATGATATGTGAGCGACTCGTACAGCTTTAGACATTTTCTCAAGCAAAAATGACGTCGACTGCAACTTTCTGTCGTACACCATGCCCACCAAAAGAGTACCTTTGGTACCCTTTTAGCAGTGGAAACGCAAGCCTGATAAAGGTGACCCGTACTGTACTGTACTGTACAAGTCAGTGGAAACGAGCCATAAAACATATGCTAGATAAGTTGGCGGTTCATTCCGCTGTGGCAACCCCTAATTAATAAAGGGACTAAGCCGAAAAGACAATAAATGAATGATTTCAAGAGTGCACAGTTAGATATTTCTTGATACTAATAGCAGGATTGGCATGCTGTCTTGGGAGAGAACCCTGAGCTCAGAGATAATTGAGCCCAGGGCTCCCGCCTGGTCAACTAGCAGTCTGAGATCAGATAGTTCTTGAGAGCTCCCCCTGGCAAAGGAGGAAAAAGGGTGGATGAGGGGGATTCTTCAAAAATGAAGATAAGGAGCCCTATCATACATGCATTTGTTGCTGTTTTCAGACCAGTGCAACAGTAATTTTCACGTTTTGCTTTACGTTGTTTAAACAGCAAATCCATTTGCACCACTCTGTGGACTCAAGGGTGTGCTGATCTAGAAAGGAGGTTTGTTAAGGTGTATTGTTGGTGCGTTGCTATTTTGAGGAACTGAAATAGACTGCGCCATTGACCAACTAAAAGCTGCTCTAAAGTCCAGCACAGAGTGTGTTAGTTATGCGCCTGTGCATGTCCAAACGCTACACATTGCTGAATACACACAAGATGTACAGCAACACACAAATATCTGTACATATGAAAACAATTAAAGGGTTAAAATGTTACAAAAAATATTATTTTCTACATCAATATAAAAACCCCTGCCTCCAAGCCTTCATGTCTGGGGGCTTTTTTCAGTTTATTCATGACAAATTACATTTGTAAAATGTTATTATTATTAGCAATATTATTTATGATGCATATTTATATTAGTTTTAATAAAAACAGGTTTAGATTTGTCCACCTGTGGGGTTTCGGAGACGTCTGCATCACCATATGGAGCATAAGAACAGGACGTGTGTTTAGATATAACTCAGTGTTTTGACCACACTTCATTATTATTGTTCATTTATTCCTTTGCTGGAAATTAGAACTGAATTTAGAAATAGTTTTGAAGCAAATC
>CAIGQZ010014538.1:1114547-1129929 GCA_903798205.1 Danio tinwini
ACAGACAGACAGACAGACAGACAGACAGACAGACAGACAGACAGACAGACAGATAGATAGATAGATAGATAGATAGATAAACAGACAGACAGAAAAACAGACAGACAAATAAACAGAAAGACAAACAGATAGACAGACAGACGGACGAACAGACGAACGGACAGACAGACAGATAAACAGACAGACAGACAGACAAACAAATAAACAGAAAGACAGATAGATAGACAGACAGAGAGACAGACAAATAAACACAGACAAACAGATAGACAGACAGACAAACAGACACACAGACAGACACACAGATGAAAGGACGGACAGACAAATAAACAGACAGACAGACAGACAGACAAACAGAGAGACAGACAGACGGACGGACAGATGGACAGACAAACAGGTGGACAGATAGATAGACAAATGGACAGACAGACAGACAGATAAACAGACAGATGATGGACGGACAGACGGACGGACAGACAGAAGGACAGACAGACGAACGGACAGACAGACAGACAGATAAACAGACAAACAAATAAACAGACAGATAAACAGACAGACAGACGAACGGACAGACAGACAGATAAACAGACAGATAAACAGACAGACAAATAAACAGACAGATAAACAGACAGGCAGGCAGACCGACAAACAGAGAGACAAACAGACGGACGGACAGACAGACAGACAGACAAACAGGTGGACAGACAGATAGACAAATGGACAGACAGACAGACAGACAGACAAACAGACAGATGGACGGACAGACAGACAGAGAAATAAATAGAAAAACATACAGATCTATAAAAATCTATTTACAAAAATCAGATCTACAAAAATCTATTTCGACGTTTTAGATGTCAAGGGAGCAGCTGAGAGACAGCGATAGTGAGATGAAGAGATATAAAGATGATGGAGAGATATAGAGAGATGGAGACGGGATGAAGTGTGAAGACAGCAGTGCGTCTGTCAATTCTCTCCCGCCGGAAGCAGCTCTTTTTCCGCTCATGTCGTGTCTCCGCCGCTGCCGCACCGACAGGAAACCACAATGACTGTTGAGTTTTTTTTTGCAGTGTTTTTCTTATCAATTTAAAGGGGAATACAGAGTTATCCATATTATAACTAGAAGTATTATACAAGGGAATTAACAACAAATGAAATACGAATGAAATACATTTAACTCCAAAACACTGAAAATAATTTATTCATTGGATTTACAATTTTTTTTACGGTAAGTGGTTGCAAACAATTTATATGAGCTTAAATTGAGTAATGTTCAACTTCATTTGTTTGTTTAAAATCAGCCCATTTAAATTGTTTGCAACCACTTACCTTAAACGGCACCTATTTTACCCCTTTTTTCAGATTTAATATAAGCCTTTTTTGTCTCCAGAATGTGTCTGTAAAGTTTCAGCTCAAAACACCCATAAGATTATTTATTAGTTCTTACCAGGTCTAGAAAATATGATCATATCACCCCAATTTTATCCTCCTTACACTGGCTGCCTGTTAAGTTTCGTATTGAATTTAAAATATTGCTTCTTACCTATAAAGCCTTAAACAATCTAGCTCCTGTTTATCTAACCAACCTCCTGTCTCGCTACAACTCAACCCGCTCTTTAAGATCTCAAAACTCAGGGCTTCTTGTAGTACCTAGAATAGCTAAATCGAGTAAAGGAGGTCGAACCTTCTCATATATGGCCCCTAAACTCTGGAATAGCCTTCCTGATAATGTCCGAGGCTCAGACACACTCTCACTCTTCAAAACTAGATTAAAGACCTATCTTTTTAGCAAAGCATACACTCAGTGCATTACATAGCGGTATGACGCAGGATGTGCCCCACACAGGATTTTGCTTCTTGTTTATATACACTATGAACAGCAGCTACGCTAATTATTCTCCTTATTCTGTATTTCCACCTGGGGACACTCATCTCGAGACCCTCAGACTATGCAGTGCCACTGATGCGATCCAAGACCAGCGACGAGATGATCCCAAGGTTTCCGGACCAGGCCGTATCCTGAGCTGCTGCTGTGGTGGTCATGATGGAGAGCATGAGACTGATTCCTGTGATGCTCCAAGGACAGACGTGTCTTCGCGGAGGTCCAGCTACTGCGCCTAGACTGCAGCTCTGCACAAGACGTTTGGCCATAGGAGAAATGGTCGTGCCCAACTGAGCCTGGTTTCTCTCGAGGTTTTTTAAATTCTTCACTTTCGCCAATTGGTGAAGTTTTTTCCTCGCCGCTGTCGCCACTGGCTTGCATGGTTCGGGATCTGTAGAGCTGCGCATCGATGGAAATGCTCCTCAGTGTTTGGACTCTCAGTAGTGATTATTAAACCACACTGAACTGAGCTAAACTAAACTGAACTTAAACACTGAAAACTGAACTGACTCTGTTTCAATTCACTATAAACTTCCATGTGAAGCTGCTTTGACACAATCTACATTGTATAAGCGCTCTACAAATAAAGATTTGAATTGAATTGAATTATTAGACCTTCAGAATATTGGGATTTTCTGCTCTGAACAATATTGTAGCTGAACGCGCACCGTTCCCACGTGCCAGTCAGAGTGTGCTCCAATCTCTGCCTCGGCTGCGTCAGATAAACAGCACAGTGACAGACATAAAGTAAGTAGATCTTATGTAATGATTGTGAGAAATACTAAAATAAGAACTTTCGCAATGATTATTTGATGTATGTGCTGTGGAGTTGCAATGATGAGTCACACACACACACAAAAAAGTCGTTACAAAGTTCACGCATGCATGCACACATTTAATTTTGCACTGTTTTTGCACACAAATAAGACAGGATACACGTTAATCTCCACTGCTGTATGGACATCCGTTATGTTAAGGTACAAAATCACATGGTCACCCACTGAAGCTAAGCAGGGCTGCGCCCGGTCAGTACCTGGATGGGAGACCACATGGAAGAGCTAGGTTGCTGCCGGAAGTGGTTTTAGTGAGGCCAGCAGAGGGTGTCCAACCTGCGCTCTGTGTGGGTCCTAATGCCCCAGTACAGTGACAGGGACTCTATACTGCTCAGTGGGCACCATCTTTCGAATGAGACGTTAAACCAATGTCCTGACTCTCCGTGGTCATTAAAAATCCTAGTATGTCCTTCGAAAAAGAGTAGGGGTTTAACCCTGGTATCCTGGCCAAATCTGCCCACTGGCCTCTGTCCATCATGGCCTCCTAACCAGGGCTCGACGGTGTGACCATTTCGCTCGCATTTGCAACTAAAAATAGATTTGTGCGAACTGGAAAATTTATTTAGTCGCACATGGGCGATTTTCTTTTTTAAAAAGCTCGATTGATGACTTAATTCCCTCGGCCACGGAAAAACAACATGCTCTTTACACTAGCTTATGGTGGAAATCTATTGTGACTGTAGCACATGCTGACGCTATCAACAACAGCACATCCCTACTGGTTTATTTACTTCACGTCAAGCGGTCTTTACATTGTTTTGTATACGTTGCTAAGCAACGAATGGCACTGATTGGCGACATGTCGCACAACGTGCAAGCCACGTAGAAAACGTCTACAATTCAGCCATGCATGGCATATCATGGTACATCCAGTGTGAGACCCAATTCAATACCAGCGCTTCCCACACAAAGGAATTTACTTGGGCGGCACGGTTCTGTGTTCACGAGAAACTAAGAATACTCTGCCACAGACTCGCATGCTCTGCATGCAGACCCACAGAGACGCACTGCATACAGAACTGCTGTTCTGACTTTGGTAGCAACTTTGAGAAGTGCGTGATTACTTTGGGGCAGAAGGAAACTTTAAAGAGCCCCTATTATGGGTTTTTGAAAATGACCTTCCATGTAACACAGCTCTTAGTGAAGTGAAATATCCAGCTAAAGCTTAAATCTGAAAGTGGACAGTTTTTAAAACTATTGATTCATCTATAAAAGAGTCGACTCATAGTGGTTTAAATGAATCGTCTTGATAACGAACCTTCAGCCATTTCGGCGTGATGTTGTTACGAAACATAATGGTGTGCGCGCAGACCTGGCAAAATTCAAACCTGCGGCCCCGCCCACTAACACAGCAGCAAGACGCTCATGAAGATGCTGTGTTTACCTGGATATTATTGAAAGTGTGAGGGGAAAGGAGTCGTTCAGAAATCTGCACGCTTACAATGGGTGATCTATCACTACACAGCTCATGCATTAGTTTCTGCCTCCATCTTGTAATGGACAGACAAGACACCAGGGGTGCAGGCAAAATAAGGACAACATATTAGGTACACCGGTAGGCTGCTGAACGCTGGGCTTCGGGCAGGTGAGCAGCACTAAAAAGGCTTGCGAATGGAGAGCGGGAGCCCGCGGAGATAGCTTGTCAGAGGACAGAGGATGCTACAACCTCCCGGCTGAAGATGTGATCGTTTAGAAAAGCAGAGTACAGGTAAGCACTCAGAACTTATAGCTGTTCACGGACGAGGTGCCACAGCAATGATTGCAAATAGAAATGATCTACATGTTTTGTTACCAGTAACCGCGTGTACTGTATCAGGTTAACTCTTTATATTCTCATATCGCATCTAAAGCCACGTTGTAAACGCAACGCGTGCTGCTTTGTTTACAGATTTAAATGCTTTCGTGAGCTCATTCCACTGCCGTTTGTCGTTGCTATGGCCACTGTTAGCTGATCCCGCACACGTGCAGCGGTCAAGGTTCAGAATAGTTCAGCTTTTGCTGCTGTGTGGATTAAAACTGAATGTATGTCATGCATATGCTAGTGTTTAACTGCACTGCTTTCGGCGCTGAGGTGTCTGAATAACACTTGAGAAGCGGGTACTGTTTACTGTGGTGTTAGTAAGTTTACTTTGAAGCATGTTTCGGGCGTCCACTGCGATCGGATCCTATACCAATGTTGGCGACCCGCGGGCTTGATAAACCACGCTGGCCATTTTACTGTCTCGCGCTGAACGCTGTCGACCAATAGAAACAGGCTGTCATCGGTCCAATCAACGCAGATTAGCTTTGCGCTAAGCAGGGGTTTGGGAACAAATGAATCGCTGAACGATTCATATGGGAGTCGCTGGGATAATTAGGTAAAAATAAATGCATATTATAAGACCATGAACGTGTTTTTAGACCTTGCATACATATCAGTATGTTGTTAGAGACCCATAAAACCGAAATATGACCCTTTTCAATGTGTAATAGGGGCTCTTTAATTCATAGAGTTATTCCCATATTCAGCTCTTCTTTAAAAAGCCCAGTAAGATAAAGTGCTCTGATAAACAGTGTCAGCTTTACACATGAGGTTGTAGTTGTGTCTTTCCATTGTCATACTTTTCCCATGTGGGAAGTAAGGTGGAATCGGTAGAATATATTATGCAAATAAATTAATTAAGATAAACAAAATTATTCTTGAAAGTCACATTATTTTATGTGCTGTGAAGAAATTGTGTTTCAATCCAGTAAAGATATGTACAATAAATTATTATTATAAAATGAATAATGTCTTGGGGGTGACGCAATAGGTAGTGCTGTCGCCTCACAGCAAGAAGGTCGCTGGTTCAAGCCTCTGCTGGGTCAGTTGGCGTTTCTGTGTGGAGTTTGCATGTTCTCCCTGCGTTTATTAACTTATCAATAACTCCCTATTTCTGCTGCCTAGTGTGAACAATACTTTTTTAGCTCAAAAGATACTTTTTTAGGATCAAAAATTGAACAAGAAGCTGTCTAGGCATGTCCACAACTGAAGACTTGATTCAGATCAGTTTAGAGAGGCCTTCATTACAGCAATTTGATTCCAGTCCTGCTGTGGACCGCTAGCTAAACTCCATACAGCTTAAATTCATTCATTCATTCATTCATTTTCTTTTCGGCTTAGTCCCTTTATTAATTAGGGGTCACCACAGCGGAATGAACCATCAGCTTATCCAGCACATGTTTTACGCAGTTGATACCTGTAGTAATGTTTGTTCTTGTTGTGGGAAGAAGAAGACAGGGTCAGCGACATCAGGTAAGTACACTCTTTTATTTTCAAAATAATAGCCACTACAACACTGTAGCTGTGTGTGTGTGTGCTCTACTCTCTCTCTCCCGGCTGCTCTTTTTCTCCTTAAGAAGGGTGTCTCTCCGGCCCAATCACTAGAATAAACAGGTGTTATTTATTATTTCTGATTGGCCTGCTGATTAGCCGCCGGGCTCCTAGCATGCTCTCCCCCCTCATTGGGTGTTCGATCATGCTTACCTCTCCACAATAACCTTATAGCTGCAACCCATCACTGGGAAACATTCATACATACTCATTCACACACACAGACAATTTAGCTTACCCAACTTATCTGTACCACATGTGTTTGGACTGTGGGGGAAACCAGAGCACCCGGAGGAAACCCATGCCAACACAGGGAGAACATGCAAACTCCACACAGAAACGACAACTGACCCAGCCGAGGCTTGAACCAGTGATCTTCTTGCTGTTAGGCAAATGTGCTACCCACTGCACCACCGCATCGCCACATGTTAAATTATAAATAATTATCAAATACTATTTAAGCGGTTATTAAGTAGAATAAAACCTATTGTACTTATTGTGTTCAAATGAATGAAACTGTTTTGCTTCTAAAGATCGCCTCATGTGCATTTATTAGGCAAAAACACTGTTTATTTTATATATAATTGCTGCGCTCCTAAAATTCTTTAATGTACTCCTAAATTTTTCAACTTAGGAGCGCATGTGCTACTCCTGAAAAAAGTAAGCGTCAAGCCCTGCTCCTAACCCTCCCCATATCATATCATATCATATCATATCATATCATATCATATCATATCATATCATATCATATCATATCATATCATATCATATCATATCATATCATTTCATATCATATCATATCATATCATATCATATCATATCATATCATATCATATCATATCATATCATAATTGGCTTCATCACTCTGTCTCCTCTCCACCAATCAGCTGGTGTGTGGGTCTGGAGCAAAAATCTCTGCTGGCACGTCATCCAGGTGGATGCTGCACACTGGTGGTGGATGAGGTGATTCCCCCAATGTGTAAAGCGCTTTGAGTGCCCAGAAAAGCGCAATGTAAATGTAAGGAATTATTATTATTAAAATGAACCTGATTTAATGTCTACAACCCGGGATTGAAGCATCTTCTTTCATAATTGTACTGACATGCGGCTGTGGTGATAAAGACGGTAAAATCGCCTTAATTGATTACAAACATGCACTGTTTTAAAAACGCTTTGCACTCATTCCTGAGCACATTTGATGGGGATTGATGATCACAGAGAGCTGAACAGATCTTTTAATCCCAGTTGTTTTGTGCACGTTCTGTCTTGTTGATATAATTATACGTGTTACTACGGAAACATGTTAAGATGGGGCTGTCAATCAATTCGGTGGACGGGGAAACAGCACTCCTACGTCACGTTGCGGTGGTCCTCAAAACGGGAGAGATTTGGATCCTATTTTAACGCCAGGAAATTGAAAATGAGACTTATTGTGTTTCTATCATGCCAATATGACTGTGGACACACTATACCTACATCAGTGGTGTAAAGTAACTAATTATAAATACTCAAATGACTGTAATTGAGTTTTTCTCAGGAATTGTAATTTACTAAGTAGTTTTAAAAAATGTCTACTTTTACTTTCAATTAAGTACATTTTTTAGTGCAGTATCAGTACCTTTACTCCACTACTTTCCTTTAACCTGCAGTCACTACAATTTTTTCTTGTCTATGGGGATTAGAAAAATCAGTCCTGTGATTCCTGTACAATCAAATCTCACGTAGAAGGTAATTTGCATCATAATAACTACCTCAAGACATGTGCAATGTCAGATTGACGTTGTACCATAACGTCATGGGGACACTGCATTTTGTTTGGAAATTAAAATCAGGGGGGTCGGGTCGCGGAGGTAGGTCTTAGGAGAGAACCCCAGACTTCCCTCTCCCTGAACACTTCCTCCAGCTCCTCCGGGGGGATCCCAAGGCGTTCCCAGGCCAGCCGAGAGACATAGTCCCTCCAGCGTGTCCTGGGTCTTCCTTGAGGCCTCCTCCCGGTTCCTGGACATGCCTGGAACACCTCCCTAGGAAGGCGTCCAGGAGGCATCCGAAACAGATGCCCGAGCCACCTCAACTAACTTCTCTCGATGTGGAGGAACAGCAGCTCTACTCCGAGCTCCTCTCGAGTGTCAGAGCTCCTCACCCTATCTATAAGAGTGCGCCCTGCCACCCTTCGAAGGAAACTCATTTCAGCCGATTGTATCCGAGATCTTGTCCTTTCAGTCATGACCCAAAGCTCATGACCATAGGTGAGAGTAAGAACGTAGATTGACCGGTAAATCAAAAGCTTTGCCTTTCGGCTCAGCTCCTTCTTCACCACGACGGTCCGGTACATTGACCGCACTACTGCTGTCGCTGCACCAATCCGCCTGTCAATCTCACATTCCATCCTTCCCTTACTCTTGAACAAAACCCAGAGATACTTGAACTCCTCCACCTAAGGTAAGGACTCTCTTCCAACCTGGAGATGGCAAACCACCTTTTTCTGGTGGAGCACCATGGCCTCGGACTTGGAGGTGCTGATTCTCATCCCAGCTGCGTCACACTCGGCAGCAAACCATCCCAGTGCATGCTGAAGGTCTATGCTTGATGAAGCCAACAGAACAACATCTTCTGTGAATAACAGAGATGATATCCTGTGGTCCCCGAACCGGACGCCCTCCAGCCCAAGGCTGCGCCTTGAAATTCTGTCCATAAAAATTATCAGCAAAACCAAACTACTCTTATTTTATAAACTAAGTTTAGGAAGTATTTAACAACCTGTGTATACAGAAGTCTTTTTGAAACTTTAACTACTCAAACAATCCTTTAACAAGTAAAAGAGCTACTTAAAGAGCTACTTACTAACTACTTAACTTTTAAACTACTCTTAATGTATTATATGCTTTAACTACTCTAAAGCTGCAGTCACACTAGAGTTTGAGCTTGCGAAATTCTGTAGTACGGCGCAGCGAAAGGGGCAGGATATAACAAGATGATTAGACCCAGGGGCGGAATGGGACAGCATTTTCACCCGGGAAAAGTTATTGAAGGTCAGGCTGGAATCACGGTCCAGGCCAGATCACCGTCAGGCCACCGGGAAAAGTCCCTGTGCTCCCTATGGCCAGTCCGCCCCTGGTTACACATTTAAAAAAGTGAGCGATTGCTCCATATTTCAAATTTCTGTCCAGAGAGGTCATGTTTTGATCCTCGATTGGTCTCACACAATCACATGATGCAATTTCGCAGGTCAGAGTTCACCAAGCTAGTTGGCGCCAGTGGTTAGTGCGTCGACACATGCACTCCGGTGCTCATGGTGACCCGAGTTCGATTCCCACCTCGTGGTCCTATGCCAATCCTTCCCCTCTCTCTGCTCCCCATGCTTTCCTGTCAATTTCCTGTCCTATCCAATAAAGCCCCCCACCCCTCCCCAAAAAAAAGTTCACTAAGCTTGAACTTTGCAACGCAGTGAACTGCGAAACCTGTCGCACGAGTTTGTGTTTCCAGTCTGACGCATTCTATGAATGGAAGTCTATGGGGAGAAAAGTCCAATGTAACCGCAGCTTTAAAGTTACCTCTAACAGTTGAAGGAGATGGGGTGGCATGGTGGCTCAGTGGTTAGCACTGTAGCCTCAGAGCAAGAAGGTTACTGGATTGAATCCCAGCTGGGCCAGTTGTCATTTATGTGTGATGTTGTTCTCCCCATGCTGGCGTGGGTTTCCCCCATAGTCCAAAAACATGCGCTATAGGTGAACTGAATAAATAAATTGGATGTAGTGTAAGAGTGTATGGGTGTTTCCCAGTTCTGGGTTGCAGCTGGAAGCGCATCTGCTTTATAAAACATATGCTGGAATAGTTGGCGGTTCATTCCGCTGTGGTGAATAAGGGACTAAGCCGAAGGAAAATGAATAAATGAATGAGTTGAAGGAGAAATTCTCCACATTATTCCACATTACAAAAAATTATGTGTTGTATTATTGAAATGTATTTTAATTTAATACAAAAAGATAGAGATAGGGTGTCATGGTGGCACAATGAGTAACACAGCAAGAAGGCCACTGGTTCAAGCCTCAGCTAGGTCAGTTGACATTTCAGTTTGGAGTTTGCATGTTCTCCCCATGTTCGTGTGGGTTTCCTCCGGGTGCTCGTGTTTCCCCCACAGTCCAAACACATGTGGTACAGATGAATTGGCACAGCTAAGTTATCCGTTGTGTAAATGTGTGAATGAGTGTGTATGAATGTTCCCCAGTGATGGGTTGCAGCTGGAAGGGCATCCTCTGCATATTAAAAAAAATTGGCTGGATAATTTGATGGTTCATTCCGTGGTGGCGACCCCAGATTAATAAAGGGATTAAGCCAAAAAGAAAAAGAATGAATGAAGATGGAGATACTAAAAAAAATAGACACAATTCTTGCACAAATAAGCTGAATCCAGAATAATCTTGACATATATCCATTCTGCAACTGCAAGAAAATATAGCATTACACACTCACACACACTCATAGCTCCAGATGTATTAAAAACATACATCACTGAAGTGTCATGATATGATGATGTGGACCTCTGTGTGTCTGACAGTCGCTGAAATGCAATATTATACAGCAGAAGTGCAGCATTCATCATCAATATTGCATGCGGCTCTATAGGTTTTTGCAGGCTGTTTGATTGCGGCTGACTGATTAAAACAATAAAAACCGCAGCTCGGGAGGTGTTAGAGAGTCTGACGTATTTAAGTATGCACGTGTGTCTGTGAATGCCTCGTTTTCCTTACAATGTGGGGACCAAATGACCCCACAAGTATAGCAATACTAGTATACTATGACCTTTTGGAGATATACTTGTTGTTAACGCCTTATAATTCAGACAAAATGAAATATTTTGCAAATGTAAAACTGCAGATTGTGTCCTGTGAGGGTTGGTTTAGGGGGAGGTGGAGAGAATATACAGTCTGAACAGTAGAAACATCATTAGGGCTATGAGAAGTCCTCATAAAGATAGCTGTACAAGTGTGTGTGTGTGTGTATGTGATGTGTGCCCCTGCTGTATGTCTGTTTGGACTCTTGATCACATTAGCGTGTTCTGCTGCTCCTGATGAATATTAATCTGCACAGATAAACTGCAGTTTGGTGATGGGTGACCATCTGCGGCTCTCTTGGGGGATTCTGGGACTGTTGGGGGCTGGAAGTGAGTCTCTGTGTTGTGGGGGGTTTCCTATTGTGCAACAATAAAGGTCTGTTAGTCGAGCTAAAGGAAAGATTGATGTGTGTGTGTGTGTGTGTGTGTGTGTGTGTGTGTCTGTCTGGTGTTGTCTGAGGATCAGCTGTCTGAAGAATGAAGAGAATGAAGAGGGAAAAGTCCTGCTCACAGATGACGACGCAAATATATTGTGTATTTATTTCAATTAAATTTTTGTGATTTTATGGAAAAGCTTAGGAAAATCATTGATTTATTAAAGCATATTTTGTTTTTATTAAAACAAAAAATATATTTATAATTATAATAAATAAAATACAGTTGAAGGCATATTTTTAAGCCCTCCTGGGACTTTTTTAGGCCTTTTTATTCAGAGCAAAAACATGTTTCACAGTATTTTCTATTATTTCTTTCAGCTTTTCAGAATTTTTATAAAATAACTAGCAAGATTTCTATGTACTGTCATTATGGCAAATACAAAAGAAGTAAATAGTTATTAGAAATTATTGCTAATTAATTAATTATTACTTATAAATAAAAATGTATATACAAAATACACTTGGACAGTCTCTTCACCCTTGTGTATTCAGGCTCGTACACATGCTTTTGGTTTGTGTTTATTAACAGCGATTTGAGAAGTTTTTCCGGATTCAAACCCAAGCGATTATTCACTGGCGTTGAGCAGAAGACTATGCAAAATGACGTTAGATGGCGCTACACAACTTTAACACAGAAGAAGAAGACAGATAGTTGACATGCTTGTTAAAGTTACTGGCGATTCGCACAAGCATGGATGGTTCAAGTAGCAGCTCCAGCTCTAGCGATGATTATTGTATAGAAATGATTATTGTTCATCAGTGCAATAAGCAGCTCCACGTTCATATCGCTTCTGGGCATCTTCTTCAATGTGCGCTCGCATTGACAGTTTTTGCGCTTGAGCACCTCCAAGTGCTGTTTACTGTAACTTCAGCAACTCTGTGCACATGAACAAAAGTGCCAATCTGATTGGTGGAGAAGGTTTTGAAGCGGCGCGTCAAAACCAAAAAACGAGCATGAGGCGTTTCTTTAAAAATGACGCTTTTGCGGCTGCCTTTTTCCGCGTTGGTTTGCACGATCACATTGGCACCCTTTATTTAGTCACAAGACGTTAAACGTCGACAGAAAATGCAAGCAAAAAGTGTCCTGGTGTGCACGGGTCTTTACTCGGCCACACCAGCAACATCAAGAAGGCTAAACAACTCTCTACACAGTTTGACAAATATTGCAGCTGTTGGACAACATAATGAACTTTTGAGGCTTTTTTTTAGTCGATTTCAACTCTGCAATTTATTTATAAGGATAGTGCCTGTTTTAAAAATTCATCATTTCAGAGAGACATTGGTCATTAGCCTGTTATACTGAACAGAGCAAAGACAGTTGATGTTCAGCCACAAGATGGCGACAGAGACCACATAATAAGCCCTTAGAGGAGAAAAAACCCAGCGTAATTTAAAACTACAACTGATCAAATCAAATAATCAACAGAGACATACTAGGGAATGTCTCCAGACTGATGGCATTTCATGCCGTTCAGCCTTATAATCTTAAAATGTCAGCAAAATCACCTGTCTTGTCATCACCTTAGACATTATGCTAGTGTACATTATGCAAGATAATTATTCAAACACTAGCTCTAAAGTGATGTTGGTGAATTAGTAACAGTTTCTGCAGATGTGAATAAATGACTAAAGAAAGTAATTCCTCATACAAAAGGGTTTTTAGACTCTCTGTGTTTGATTTTCTTTATTATATACACGATTATGTCGTTGAAATGTTGTATAAACGCAATATCACAGTCGTAGCAGAGCGATTTGGCTGTATATCATTATTGGTGGAACACTAAGGCATTTTTTTTACTGACTTTTTACACGAACGCACGCACGCACGCACGCACGCACGCACGCACACACACACAGTTAAAGTTTCAATTATTTCAATTAAATAATTTCAATTATTTTTCAAATTATATAAATACATCTTTTGGCAAATGAAGAAAGAAAAAAGGAAAGAAAGAGAAAGTGTGCTTTAAATAATCTTTATGAGAGAAAATACTTGTAAACTAAATATTACACAATAAACAATGTCTAAATCATACAAGAATTTTAAATATGAAACTTTGATCATTTTCTGAAAAACCAAAGTGACTTTTTCGTTCATTCTTAAAGGTGCAGTGTGTAAGTTTGACACACAGTGGTTGAAGTAGGTATTGCACTCCTGAAACAAAACACATTTTCACTCTGCTCCTCTTCTGATGAGTGCATGCAAGCGCAGGTTGCCAGATTGACGAGAGTGAGTCTGACTATTACAGCCTATGTAATGTAACCTGCTCACCTAATGTTTACGTTTGTAATAATTATATTATTTGCTAATTTATAACCACCTCATGTGGAAATCTGAATCTGCGTCTCATTTCGGAGTCTGCCATTTCAGTCATAGACACATGCTTTGAGAGCCATCATCACTGAATGAATCAAATACACAGGTTTTCCACCAAGGCAACCCGGGGTGCTGAACTATAATTGGCTAATCTGGTTTTCAGATACAGCATTGTTTTTCAGATGTACACTTAGTAAGTTTTTGAAATATCTACATATCTACTACTATCTACTAAAATAAATACATCTATTGTAAATATGACAAACAAAATATCAAAAACCCTAGACAGGTCGTGTCTCAGTAAGATTGCTGTCGTTCAGTTTTAATGCTAAAAAGTGTTGTGAATGGACCAGAATAGAACAAATATTACACAAAAGATCCTGATGCAAACAATAAAATATCACTGAATGCATGAAAATATCACTGAATGCAATGATCAAGATTGTGACGAACCATTAAAAAGAGTCCAAATATAATGATGAGGGACTGAACACAAGCTCATCTCTGCTGCATCTAATACTCAGTTCATCAACCTGAGCCCTGAACAATAGCAGAGGGTGTGTGTGTGTGTGTGCGTGTATGTGCGTCAAACACACTGAAGCCTGTAGTTTCCCCCACATGGCTTTGATCGTTCGTTGCTACCATGCAGCGTTAATACAGGCTTGACATTTTCCCCAGGTCAATTAGAGATAATTAGTCTGAGAACTCATGAGCACGTGCACACACACACACACACACTTGAGCAGTTATCTTTATGGGGACTTCTCATAGCTGTAATGATGTTTCTACTGCACAGACTGAACAGTATATTCTCTCCATCTCCCCCTAAACCAACCCTCACAGGACACAATCTGCATTTATACATTTGTAAAATACTTCATTCTGTTTGATTTAGGAGCCGTTTTCCTGATAGAGACATTTAAAATGTCCCCACAAGGTCAAAAAAAGGCCATACTTGTGGGGACATTTGGTCATACAAGGTCATACAAGGTAAACACACTCACTCACACACATAAACTCCACACAGAATTGCCAAATGGCCTAGCTGGGACTCAAACCAGTGACCTATTTGCTGTGAGGGACCAGTGCTAACCACTGAGCCACCATCCTAAACAAATAGACTCGTTTAATATCGCGTGTAAACATGACGGCAGGAAACATCACACGCACATCATTATATCTGCATAATTAGCTTCATCATAAGGCATTTACATGATGCCTTACACAACAATAGTCATGTACGCATACAGAAAAATTCATCTAATTACTGAATGGGTAAACAAATGTGTGTGTGTGTGTGTGTGTGTGTGTGTGTGTGTGTGTGTGTGTGCGTGTCTTTAGACGCAGGGCTTTTCCCATGCACAGTTGACAGCAAAACTGTTAGCCAATTGGCATAGATAGATAAGTGCATACCGGTTAGCATGTTTCTAGTATGGATTGGCATGTTTCTTGCTAGTCGTTTTCTATAGAGTGTTCTGAGGGGTTGTTATGTGGTTGCTAAGGTGTTGGTAGGTGGTTGCTAGGGTGTTTTGCTAGCTAGGGTGTACTCAGAGGTTGTTAGCTGGTTGCAAAGGCATTGCTAGGGTGTTTTAAGTGGTTGCTAAGGCATTGCT
The DNA here is from genome assembly GCA_903798205.1 of Danio tinwini. Lineage (NCBI taxonomy): Eukaryota > Metazoa > Chordata > Actinopteri > Cypriniformes > Danionidae > Danio > Danio tinwini. Next base: position 1,129,810 of record CAIGQZ010014538.1, read on the forward strand.
AGGCAATTGCTAGGGTGTTCTAGGTGGTTGCTAGTTATGCATTTATTTATTTATTATTAATACATATGCATAAATAAGTTATGCATGTATTTACTATGCATATATAAGCATATATAAATT
>CAIGQZ010014538.1:1143157-1156856 GCA_903798205.1 Danio tinwini
TGTGTGTGTGTGTGTGTGTGTGTGTGTGTGTGTGTGTGTGTGTGTGTTATAGGACCAAATGTCCACACAAGTAAAGCAATACTAGTAAATTTGTTCTTGTGGTTACATTTTTGATCTCTATGAATAAAACGGCTCCTAAATCAGACATAATGATGTATTTTAAAACTGCAGATTGTGTCCTGTGAGGGTTGATTTAGGGGGAGACGGAGAGAATATATACAGTTTGTATCGTAGAAACATCATTACAGCTATGAGAAGTCCCCATAAAGATAACTGCGCAAGTGTGTGTGTGTGTTTGTGTGACTTCTGACCTTTGATGACAGGCGGCACTTGAGCAGAAGACTCAATGTAGAAGAGCTGCGTTTAACAGATGAAATGATAGAAATATTAATTATCATATCCATTACTCCATCATATCACTGTCAAACTAATTTAAAACCCTTACAAAAATCTGTCAACATGCACAGATCATTTAATTAATTCCTGTTTGATCAAAAATAATTGATAATGCATTCAGTTTGTTAGTCAAAAGTCAGCGTAACAAACAATTATAATAATGCATAAGCTTCTATTTCAATTTTTCTTACACGCATGCACGCACACAGGCCACATCCCACAATGCAATGCAATCAGACAGACCTCTTGTTTCCTTTTTTGACTCTCACCTTTTTTAAATAGTTTGATTAAAAATAATTGACAATCATTATGCATGTTTAATTCAGCAAGGGATTTCAGTTTTTAATTTTAGTCAGTCAGTCAGTCAGTCAGTCAGTCAGTCAGTCAATCAGTCAATCAGTCAATTAATTATTCAAATCAACCAGTGTATTTATTTAAATACCTAAAGTATTTTCATATGAATGTAAGATAAATAATTAGAAATTATATTTAAAAAATATAGATTATTGTAATTATTTTATTCATTCATTCATTCATTCATTCATTCATTTTCTATTCGCCTTAGTCCCTTTAATAATCTGGGGTCGCCACAGCGGAATGAACCGCCAACTTATCCAGCATATGTTTTAAGCAGCGGATGCCCTTCCAGCTGCAATCTATCTCTTGGAAATATTATTATTTTATGAATAATAATAATAATAATAGTTTTATAACATAATTTTATTTATTTTCAGATTTGTTAATCTAATAATTTAATCATAAAATAATAATTATTTTTATTTATATATAAAGACATTGATTAATAATGTTAATTATTAACATTTATTATTAATGTTAATCATTATTATTAAAATAAACTATTTTGGATTTATATTAATTTAATAATTTGTTTAAAATAGAATATAACAGCAACATTATTATTATTTTTAATTCATTTTCTTTTCGGCTTAGTCCCTTTATTATTCTGGGGTCACCACATTTTTAGATTTTATGTCAATGAACCGCCAACTTATCCAGCATGTGTTTTACGCAGTGGATGCCCTTCCAGCTGCAACTTATCTCTGGGAAACATTCACACACACACACATTCATACACTACGGACAATTTAGCCTACCCAATTCACCTATACTGCATGTCTTTGGACTGTGGGGGAAACCGGAGCACCCGGAAGAAACCCACGCTTACGCAGGGAGAACATGCAAACTCCACACTGAAATGCCAACTGACCCAGCCGAGGCTCGAACCTGCGACCCAGCGACCTTCTTGCTGTGAGGTGACAGCACTACCTACTGCGCCACTGGATTAATAATAATAATAATAATAATAATAATAAAAATAAAAATATTAAACTATTTTTAGATTTATATCAATGATGTTTTTTTAATAATTGGGTAACACTTTACAATAAAGTTCATTAGTTAATGCATTTACTAACATGAACTTATCATGAACAACACTTGTACAGCATTTATTAATCATAATTCAGCATTCACAAATGCATTGTTAACATTCAAGTCCATGTTTGTTAACATTAGTTAATGCACCGTGAGTTAACATGAACTAACAATGAACAACTGTATTTTCATTAACTAACGTCAACTAACATGAACAAATACTGTAGTTAATGTATTGTTCATTGTTTGTTCATGTTAGTAAATGCATTAATTAACATTAACTAATGAACCTTATTGTAAAGTGTGACCAATAATTGCAATAATGTCAATAATAATAATAAACCATAATTAGATTGTATCAATGAAAAAAATCATATAATTTAATAATAGTAATAACAACAATAATAAAAATATTAATAATATATTAAAAACGTATAGAGTATTAATGTTGTCACTATTATTAAGATACATATTTTTAGATTTGATGTCAATAAAAAAGTATTAAAAATAGTATTAAATATGACATTTTTATTAATAAATGAGACTTTTATACATTATTTAATTTTAATTTGTTAACAAAAATGATAATAATAATAACAATAATAATAATGCAGAGGAGCACGGTGGCGCAGTGGGTAGCACAAACGCCTCACAGCAAGATGGTCGCTGGGTCGAGCATGGGTTGGCATGGGTTTCCTCCGGGTGCTCTGGTTTCCCCACAGTCCAAAGAAAGGCTGTACAGGTGAATTGAATTAGCTAAATTGGCCGTAGTGTATGTGTGTGAATGCAGGAGTGTGTGGGTGTTTCCCAGTGTTGGGTTGCGGCTGGAAGCAAATCCGCTGTGTAAAACATATGCTGGATAGGTTGGCGGTTCATTCCGCTGTGGCGACCCCTGATTAATAAAGGGACTAAGCTGAAAAAAAATTGAATGAATAATAATGCATTTCAAGAGTTCACACTTAGCTGATGATTGATTATAAAGCTTGTTTGGCATGCTGTCCCGGCAGAGAGCCCTGAGCTCATAAGATCCTCGAGCCCGGGGCTCCCTCCTGTTTGCAAGGCGAGAGGGGAGTTTGAGCTCAGGTAGATCTCGAGAACTCCCCTGCTGTAGTAGCTAATGAACAGATAGTGATTGCTTATAAGATAACTTCTTACTAGGAGCGTGTCTATGCTGCCAATTTAGATTAGTCAATTAACTTAAGTTGCATGTTTTCGGACGGTGGGAGGAAACCGGGGAACCCGGGGGAAACCCACGTGAACACGGGGAGAACATGTAAACTCCACACAGAAACGTTGGCTGGCTTGGTAAGGACTAGAACCAGTGACATTCTTGCTGTGAGGCAACAGTGCTAACCACTGGGCCACCGTGCCACCCATCTAGGAAAGGAGGAAGAGTAGAGGTGGAAGGGGGGATTCTTCAAAACGAAGATAGCTGTGATTTGGAACCTAGGGTATTTAGATTAGATTAGATTCAACTTTATTGTCATCACACATGTACAAGTACAAGGAAACGAAATGCAGTTTAGGTCTAACCAGGAGTGCAATAGCAGCAAGTGCAGGATACAGGTATAAGTTATAAAGTGCAGTTATAGAAAAACTATGGTGATATTTACAAATGGATGTACTATCAACATTATATACAGGCTGTATTAGCTATGAACAGAGATTTACAATAGATGGATAAATGTACAGGTTGCTATTAATAATCAGAAGTGTGCAGATAGATAAACATAATTACAAATGTATATGTACAGTGGATGTGTACATAATTTACAAATGTACATGTGCAGTAGGTGTGTACAGTTCAAATAAATGAATCAGTGCAATGAATATGTGCAATTTTTAAATGTGCAAATGTTAAGTAGTGCAGTGATTATGATGAGTCTGAGTTATGAGGAGAGGAGAGTGGGGTGTATTAGGGGGGCAAAAAGTCAGTGCGGAGCAGAGTTCAAGAGGGAGACAGCTCTGGGGAAGAAGCTGTTCTTTAGTCTGCTGGTTTTTGTCCGGGGGAGCCTGAAGCGCCTGCCAGAAGGCAGGAGAGAAAACAGTCTGTGAGCAGGGTGAGAGGAATCTTTAAGAATACTGCGTGCTCGGCGCAGACAGTGTTTCCTCTGGATGTCCTCTATGGCTGGCAGTGTGGTCCCTGTGATGCGTTGGGCAGTTTTCACCACCCGCTGCAGTGCCTTACGCTCCGCAACAGAGCAGCTTCCATACCAGACTGTGACACAGTTCGTCAGGATGCTTTCTATTGTGCAGCGGTAGAAGTTCACCAAGACGGCTGATGACAGCTGGTTCTTCTTAAGTTGCCTTAAGAAAAATAGGCGCTGGTGAGCCTTCTTGACCAGGCTGGAGGTGTTGGTGGTCCAGGAAAGGTCCTTGGAGATGTGGGTCCCCAGGAACTTGAAGGATGAGACAGGCTCGACGGCCATCTCATTGATGTAGATGGGATCATGTGAGCCTGTTCGTCCCTTCCTGAAGTCCACAATGAGCTCCTTGGTCTTGTCGGTGTTAAGGAGCAGATTATTGTTGGTGCACCACGTGGCCAGATGCTGTATCTCCTCCCTGTAGGCAGTCTCATCATTGTTGCTGATTAGACCAATCACTGTGGTGTCATCTGCAAATTTGATGATGGCGTTGGATCTGTTCACAGGCCTATAGTCGATGGTGAAAAGGGAGTAGAGGAAAGGGCTCAGCACACAGCCCTGTGGTACACCAGTGTTGAGTGTGACGGTGGTGGAGCAAATGTGGTCTGATCTAACATTCTGAGGTCTGTTAGTCAGAAAGTCCATAACCCAGTTACAGAGAGACGTGTCTATATCCAGGTCTCTAAGTTTGATCATTAACTTAGAGGGTATGACAGTGTTGAATGCTGAGCTGAAGTCAACAAACAGCATTCGTGCGTATGTGTTTTTATTGTCCAGGTGTGTGAGTACAGAGTGCAGTGCTATGGAGACTGCATCTTCTGTGCTCCTGTTGCCACGGTAGGCAAACTGATGTGGGTCCAGTGTGGATGGCAGAGAGTCTTTCAGATGTGCCAGGACCAACCGCTCGAAGCACTTCATGATGATGGGTGTGAGTGCTACCGGGCGGTAGTCATTCAGGCATGTTGGGCTGGAGTGTTTCTGCACTGGCACAATAGAGGTGGTTTTAAAGCATGTTGGCACAGCTGCTAGGTTAAGGGACAGGTTGAAAATGTCTGTGAATACCCCAGCGAGCTGTTCTGCACATGCTTTGAGGACGCGCCCAGGAATACCGTCTGGTCCAGCAGCCTTACGCACATTGATCCGACTCAGTGCGGTGTAGACTTCTGAGGAGGTGAGTGTAATGGGTGAGTGGTCGGTTAAGGAAGTGATCCTGATGTAGGGTTCATTATTGTCTCTTTCAAAGCGGGCATAAAAGTCATTAAGCTTGTTCAGGAAGGAGACATTTGTGGCTGTGGGTGTGGAATGGCTGGGTTTGTAGTTGCTGATGGCCTGTATGCCCTGCCACATGCGCCGAGGATCAGAGTTGGAAAAGTGCTCCTCTAGCTTTAGCTTGTAGCAGTGCTTGGCCTTTTTGATGCCCCTCTTCAGATTAGCCCTGGAAGTGCTGTAGGCCTGTGCATCCCCTGATCTGAAGGCAGTGTTGCGTGCCTTCAGCAGGAGGCGCACCTCCTTGTTCATCCATGGCTTTTGATTTGGGTATGTGGTGATCTGTTTCTGGGTTGTTACACTGTCAATGGTGGTGTTGATGTATTCCAGAACAGAGGAAGTGTAGCTGTTAATGTCTGTGTGAGAGCCACATGTGGCCTGGGAAGCAAACATACTCCAGTCTGTGTGTTGAAACCTGCCCTGGAGTGTGGAGTCTACCCCCGCTGGCCACACTTTGATGGTCCTCACTGATGGCTTCACACGGTTGATGAGGGGTGAGTATCGGGGGGTGAGGAACAAAGAAAGGTGATCTGATTGACCCAGGTGGGGGAGGGGGGTAACAGCATAGGCTTCAGCCATGTTTGTGTATACCTGGTCCAAAGTCTTGTTTCCCCGTGTGTGACAGAAAATGTTTTGATGGAATTTGGGGAGCACTGTCTTTAAGTTTGAGTGATTAAAATCCCCCGCAACAATAAAAGCAGCCTCCGGGTGAGCAGTCTGTTGTTTGCTGATGGCTGCATGAAGTTCATTCATAGCAAGCTTTGCATCAGCATCGGGTGGAATGTAAGCAGCGATTATAAAGGTGGAGGTGAACTCCCGTGGCAGATAAAACGGTCTGCATTTGACCATCAGAAATTCCAGGTTAACAGAGCAATGTCTCCCAACGATGACAGAGTTTGTGCACCACGCTTTGTTAATATAAATGCATAATCCTCCGCCTCGGGTCTTACCGGAGTCATCCGCCGCTCTGTCTGCTCGGAATGTCTGATGCTCAGTTAAAGATACAGCGTTGTCTGGTATCCCGCTGTTTAGCCATGTTTCTGTGAAAATCATGACATTACAGTTCCATAATCTTTTGCTGTGGTTGATGCGCAGTCTAATCTCATCCATTTTGTTCACCAGGGACCGTACATTGGCGAGGAAGATGCTGGGTAAAGAGAGCCGGTGTGGTGTTAGCTTTAGCTTAGCTCTTAGCCCGCCGCGCTTCCCCCGCCTTTGTTTACGTTCGCGTCGCCGTCTCCGAGCACTTCTGCCCGGCCGGACAGAGCGCTCAGCCTCGGGTGTCCTGGCGATCTCTGGGATGAGTCGTAGATTGCTGATAAAACTGTCCGAAATGCACAAACCAATATTTAAGATCTCCTGTCGGGTGTACGATGTAAAGGCATTACTGTTCTGCACGAACAGACCCGAAATGAGCAGGAAAAATACTGCAAAATTGCAGAAACTGGAGAGACGCCGAGCCTCGCGATGTGTACGCGCCGCCATCTTTGAGTAATTCTTTTATAGTGGCTTAGGAATCGTCTGATTGATGAATCATGAATTGAATAATGCAGGGCCGGCTGCAAGCAATCATAAGCACGTGATGCTCTCGAAATTAGTTAATCAAAAAAATTCACTTAAATCTGAAATAACTTCAACGATCTAATGGCAACAACGCAGCAAACTACTCTAAAATGTTTTGAACTTCTTTTGCAGGCTGTCAGTCTTTACACACGCCGTGTATAAAGCAGTACAAATGCAGGATATATCGTGAAAAACACAAATGGATGATTTCACACCAAAAGAGTCAAAAATACTCAAGAAGGTTTAAGTGGAAGTGTTGTTGAAGGCTGATCTCAGCGTGTCAGACAGAACACACACACACACACACACACACACACACACACACACACACACACAGTGGGAAATGTGCTGACAGACAGCGTTCACCGCCACACTGTTTCTAGGAGACAGGAAGCTGTTATTCACAGCAGGTCAGATCATGTGCTGGAGCTCCTACATCACACACACAAACAGACACACGCACACACACACACACACGATGAAGAGATCTGTCACACATTTACTTCTTCAGTGCAGCAGCAGATCATCTAGTTAACTATTCCCATATGCAAATCTGATAACTATATGCAAATTACATATATGATACATACAGCTCTCAGCATAAATGAGTACACCCCCTGTTGAAAATTAATTATTGTTTCTATTTCTCAGTGAATATAGCCATTATACACTCACTGGCCACTTTATTAGGTACACCTTACTTGTACCAGGTTGGACCCCTTTTGCCTTCAGAACTGCCTTAATTCTTCATGGCATAGATTCAACAAGGTACTGGAAATATTCCTCAGAGATTTTGCTCCATATTGACATGATAGCATCACGCAGTTGCTGCAGATTTGTCGGCTGCACATCCATAATGCCAATCTCCCGTTCCACCACATCCCAAAGGTACTCTATTGAATTGAGATCTGATGACTGTGGAGGCCATTCGGATACAGTGAACTCATTGTCATGTTCAAGAAACCAGTCTGAGATTATTTGCTCTTTATGACATGGTGCGTTATCCTGCTGGAAGTAGCCATCAGAAGATGGGTACACTGTGGTCATAAGGGAATGAACATGATTAGCAACAATACTCAGGTAGGCTGTGGTGTTGACACGATGCTCAGTTGGTACTAATGGTGTGACAAGAAAATATCCCCACACCATTGCATCACAACCACCAGCTTGAGCCATTGATACAAGGCAGGATGGATCCATGCTTTTATGTTGTTGACACCAAATTCTGACCCTACCATCCGAATGTGTCAGCAGAAATCGAGACTCATCAGACCAGGCAATGTTTCTCCAATCTTCTATTGTTCCATTTTGGTGAGCCTGTGTGAATTGTAGCCTCAGTTTCCTGTTTTTAGCTGACAGGAGTGACACCTGGTGTGGTCATCTGCTGCTGTAGCCCATCCGCCTCAAGGTTGTGCGTTCAAAGATGCTCTTCTGCAGACCTCGGTTGTAATGAGTGCTTATTTGAGTTACTGTTGTCTTTCTATTACCTAATTAACCTAGTTATGTCACTTTAAGTTGAATACCAGTATATTATGTACTGTCATCATGGCAAAGATAAAATAAATCAGTTATTTATATATATATATATATATATATATATATAGTGCATTTTTTAGATGACAGTCCTTCACGCTTTTATATGTTAATAATAAACTAAGAATATTTTGACATAACATATAATAGTTTAGTGTGCGTGTAACCAATGGATGGTGAAAGAATAACTGAAAACCAAATATCACCGCAATTGATAATTTTTCGCCTATACTTCCGTTGAAAATAAGTAAAAATATATTGTAAGGTAAAAGAAAAATATTTACAAATAAATAAATGATAATTTACCTGTTAGAGAGTAAGTAGTTAGAGGTGCTTAAATAAAAAAAATAAGTATAACAAAACACACTAACTGTATTAAACGAACTAAACTAAATATCAAAAGAGAAGCATGAAAGGAAACATCCTCAACGTATCAAACGTCTTAACTAAACTACTCTAGCTAAAAAACAAAACATATACAAAACAGAACACTCACCTGAACCTAATACAAAAAATAAGGGTTGTATGTATATCACGCGACTTGCTTACTTCTACACCCTCTCTGAGGTATCACTGAAACAGATCGGTTAACTGGATGAGTTCACAAACAAACACACTGACAATGAAAGAGGGAGAGCGAAAGCTGTTTTGCTTAGGCTAGAATAAAAGCAGTTTTTAATTTAAGACCCATTTAAAGATCAATATTATTAGCCCCCTTAGACAATATTTGCTCTGGATTGTCTACAGAACAAACCACTGTTATACAATGATTTGCCTAATTACCCTAACTTTACCATAATTAACCGTGTTAAGCCTTTAAATGTCACTTTAAGCTGAATACTGGTATCTTGAAGAATATCTAGTCAAATAGTATGTGCTGTCATCATGGCAAAGATAAAATAAATCATTTATTAGAAATGAGTTATTAAAACTACACTGTAAAACCCAACAGTCGCCTTTATGAAATGAAATGAGTGTAGTTAACTCAAAATTGACTGAAAGTGAATTCTACTCATTTGAAAGGAGTTTTGAGTTAATTAAATACTTCATTACTTTAACTTAAATGGAGTTCACAGTACTCTTATAGATTAGTTTTTAACTCAAATAGCTTGTAGCAATCGGTTTCCTCAAATGGTTTGAGTTGCCTAAACTTAGGGCGTACGAGTTGCCTTGAACCGGGCCAAAGCACGCTTGTCCCCCCTCCCGTCTCCGATGCCCAGGCCTGTTTCCCGGATCGTTTGAGAAGTGTGAGCGCTCTGAATCGGGCTCAGGTATGGTTCAGTTGGGCGGCCCTGGCCCGGTTGGAAGAGGTGGGCCTGAGCGCGGTTCACTTGGACTCAGGCGCGGTACGCTTACAGTGTGAGTGTAAGCATGCTTGAGCCAGAAACTGAAAGTGAGACGTGACTTTTAAGGGACTGTTTCATATGGATTAATTAATCATTCGTACTGTTTAATGAACGCAAACTGTCGTAGTTTATTAAAGACGAAAATCCCTCACTGCACGTCAGCTGCGCCTTCAGCAAACCTAATTCCTGCAGCACGAGGACTTTATGATTGTTTATGAGCGTCAAAAGTGACTGATCTGTTCAGCGAAATATTTGACTGTGTGTCATCGCATATCAAACGACTTAAACGATATAACTAAAGAAATCTCCACTGTGCTGAGCGAGAGCGATTGCTGAACAGCGCGTCATCGATGACGTAAGCGCACCCAGGCCAGAATGTAATGTGAGTGCGGGCCGTCGGGGGAGACAGGAGGGGGAACAAGCGTGCTTTGGCCCGGTTCAAGGCAACTGTACATAGTTGGGCACAGTTCGGATAGCATAGTGTGAGTACGCCCTAAGACAAACAATTTAGGGAGGGTCCACTTCCCCTAAATAGTAGATGAGGGAATCTGATTGGTTTAGGTGTGGCCCCACTACTGAACTTTTGTTAATTCATTAACTCCATTTAAAGGGCACCTATTTTACCCCTTTTTTAAGATTTCATATTAATATTATGGTTCTTCTGAGTGTGCCAGTTTAGGTTCAGTTCAAAACACAATTCAGATTTTTTTATTATGATGTGTTAAAAATTGCCATTTTGGGGGCGTGTACACAGTTCGCTGTTTTAGGGGCGTGTTGCTTCACATGAAAATTAGTTTCAACTTCCCGCCCAACTTAACAAGGGGGCAGAGCCAAGAGCTCCCCTCTTTGTGTATGGCAATAGACAAGCAGACAGAGAGAAGCAACATGAGTGAGAGGACCAGCATTCAGCTGTACATGTACGACTCAGACACAGACCAAGCAGAGACTACAAAATCATTTGTGTCTTTGTATAGTTTTACAGCCAACTGTGTGCTAGTTTAAAGCTCCGAGCTTGTACACCAAGACTAAAACCAAGCACACTGAATTAACTTTGACTGAAGGGCATCACACACCGGATGCACCGCGACACGGCGCGCACATGACAGTTGAAAGTATCGCACACTTGCAGCGCCGGTCACCTGATACGCCGGTGTCACCTGATAGAAACTTATGTTTAGAATTCAGAAATGCATGCCGCTGCATGGCGCGACGCTGTTTGTCGCCAAGCGGCGCTTCTGGTGTACGACTTGCTTGAGGCTATAACTAAAGGGCGTCATACACCGGATGTGCCGCTCAGAGCCACGACACGACATACCAGACGCGCACATTCGCATGTTATTTAAAATGAAACTATTCAGATAACAATCTGTGGCACGGCAGAAATATGAACAGTGTCCTGAGCAGGGCCAGCGCGTCCATAGAGGCGACCTAGGCGGCAGAATAGTGAGCAAACCCCCGGTCCTCACTTTCATCCGTGACAATGCAAAATGCATGGCGCTGCGCGTCGTTAGTTCGTTATTTCCAATGGAGGGACGCGCTCACACTTTCCAGCTGCACCTAGTTAAGATGACAGGGAGCTTCTGTGACCGTGGGAAATGCAAACCGCTGACGTTTAAGGAAGACGCAATGAAAAGTACACTTGTATGCAAACCCATTAAAACTCACAAACACTAGCGGCGAGGAGAGCGATAACGTGATGAATGTTGAGGCCAATGAGCCTTACATCTAAAAATAGAGCAAAGGTGTTTCTTTGGTGACGTTACTTTTATTCACACACTGAAAATGGCGGACATGAAACAACATACTGAGGATATGGTAATGGCCACCTGTCAATCAATATTGGTGGGCAGGGGGACCGCACTCCTACATCAAGTTGCGGTCGATCTCAAAACCGCTCCAATTGGTCCACCGTTTTTATGTTGTTAAATTGGAAAAAAAAGGACTGAGTGTGTTTATATCACCCCAATATGACGCTCTATACACTATACCTACACATATGTCTGTCCAAACAGCTTGACAAGTGGATTTTTCACCATAGGTGCCCTTTAAAGTTAGCCATTTCCTCAGTGAAATATGCTTTGTTTTTAACCGTTTGTATTAAATAAAGTTTTTTTTTACTTGTTTGTTTCTCCTTTCCTCTCTGCGGGTGTCAGTTTCTCTGTCTCCTGAACGTGCGAGACAGGCAAGATCATATTTAAACAGGCTGTTAGTGAGAAACATCAGAGGTGTGAAAACACAACTGTGGAAAAAAGTTATGTCTGATACCGCAGTAAAAAAACCCCCAGTTAATTATTATCAGCAGCACCATCAGAGAGAGATACGTCTGTTTGTTTAGGAAAATTCTCTTTAAAACACAAGCGAAATAAACTAGAAAGGAAGAAACGTGCAAATCTGATAACCAACAATAGCCACTTTCAAATAGCATTCATTCATTTTCAGCTTATTTATCAGCGGAATGAACCGCCAACTATTCCAGCATATGTTCCAGCTGCAACCCAGTACTGGGAAACACCCATACACACTCATTCACACAAACACTCATACACTACGGCCATGGGTGTAAATTTCATATAACACAGGGGGGACAATAAATATCAAATTTTCTCATGAGCAATTTTTAAAGGGAGACAAACAATAGAGTCAGATTGTACATCTATAAATGTACTTATAAATGTTAATAAGTGTCCACGTTAATTAAGACACTTAAGGACAGAATAGAAATTGATTATGCAAAAAATACAGTGGGGTCTGTTCAGATGTAGCACAGCGCTCATTTAGCAAATGCACAGCTAAACAATATGCTAACTGTCTCCGTTAATGTTTAATAATGTGCTGAAAAAAATCTCTCCATTAAACTGCACTTGGGAATCCATTCATTCATTTTCTTTTGGGCGTAGTCCCTTTATTAATCTGGGGTCACCACAGCGGAATGAACCGCCAACTTATCCATCATATGTTTTACACAGCGGATGCCCTTCCAGCTGCAACCCATCTTTGGGAAACACCCATACACTCTCATTCACACACATACACTTCGGACAATTTAGCTCACCCAATTCTCAATTATCACCCAATTACACTTCAGACTATTAAAAATGTCAATAAAACCCCATTTTGGAGGAACGATCAAGATCCCATAATGCAATTCACAACATAAATAAATAAAAACAAAACAGGAATCACAAAATGCTTAAAACTGTCAATTTACAGATATTTTCACAGTGTGATAACTGAACTCTCCATCTCCTGTAACATGGTGTCCGCTTATGATTTGTAAGCTAATAATGTCACTTATTTTGCATTAAATCCAGATAAAAATCCAGCATCAAAGGCTCAGAAGCAGGACAGAAACCACAGTGATGGCAGAAGCAAATAATACTGCCGCTCACACAAACACACACCTGTGTCTGTACTACCTGACAGACGGCCAAATCAAACCTGCTCTCCAACAAGAGGACTCGTTGTGGAGCTGACCACGTGACTGCGGTGTTGGGTTCAAACTTTCATGTGGAGCTGCTTTAAACACGCACACACACACACACACACACACACACATTTACACTCATACAGACATATGCCACCTCACAAATCAACGACCTGTGTATGTGTGTCTGTTTTGAAAATCTCCTGACCGGCATAAAGAGTCAACTGAAGGGTCGCGGCTTATTTTCAACTTGATTTCTGTGCTCTGCATCTGTGGCATACACAAACAATCATATTTTACACACATATATTTGCATTTGGCAGAGACGTTTATGCATTCCTGAAACTGTACCTCCAAAACTTCACAAAAATTCTATAATCTTTATTTCTATAACGCTTTTACAATGTGTCAAAGCAGCTTAATATAGAAGTTCTAGTAAACGGAAACTGTGTCAGTTCAGTTTAGTTCAGTTCAGTGTAGTATTTCACTGCTGAACGTCCAAACACCATACTGGAAACATACTAACGACATACCAATCCATACTGGAAACATACTTACAAGCATACTAACATACCAATCCATACGGGAAACATCCCAATCCATACTGGAAACATACTAACAAGCATACTAAC
>CAIGQZ010014538.1:1202967-1226196 GCA_903798205.1 Danio tinwini
AGAGTGAGTCTTTAGTTAATGATTCACTGATTTAAATAATCTAGTCAGAGTGAGTTTTTAGTTAATGATTCGCTGATTTAAATAATCTAGTCAGAGTGAGTCTTTAGTTAATGATTCACTGATTTAAATATTATAGTCAGAGTGAGTCTTTACTTAATGATTCACTGATTCAGATAATCTAGTCAGAGTTAGTCTTTAGTTACTGATTCACTGATTCAGATAATCAAGTCAAAGTGAGTCTTTAGTTAATGATTTGCTGATTCAGATAATCTAGTTAGAGTGAGTCTTTAGTTACTGATTCACAGATTCAGATAGTCAAGTCAGAGTGAGTCTAGTTAATGATTTGCTGATTCAGATAATCTAGTCAGAGTGAGTCTTTAGTTACTGATTTGCTGTTTCAGATAATCTAGTTAATGAGTCTTTAGTTAATGATTCACTGATTCAGATCATCTAGTCAGAGTGAGTCTTATTTAATGATTCGCTGATTTAGATAATCTAGTCAGAGTGAGTTTAGTTAATGATTCACTGATTCAGATAATCTAGTCAGAGTGAGTCTTTAGTTAATGATTTTCTGATTCAGGTAATCAAGTCAGAGTGAGTCTTTAGTTAATGATTCGCTGATTCAGATGATCTAGTCAGAGTGAGTCTTCAGTTACTGATTCAGATAATCTAGTTAGATTAAGTCTACAGTTAATGATTTACTAATTCAGATAATGCAGTCAGAGTGAGTTTCAAGTTATCTGTTCTTCAATTCAAATGATTTAGTCAGAGTGAGTCTCCAATTAACAATCACTGATTCAAATAATTCAATCAGAGGGACTTTTCAGTTAATGATTGACTGATTCAGATAATCCACTCAGAGTGAATCTCCAGTTAACAACTCATTGATTTAAATGATCTGGTCAGAGTGAGTTTCCAGTTAATGACTATGCAAGTGAGTCTTCTGTTCACAATTTACTGATTCAAATAAATTTAGTCAGAGTACATCTTCAGTTAATGATTCACTGAATCATATAATCCAGCCAGAATAATGTGTTCAGAGTGAGACTCCAATTAACAACTCAATGATTTAAACGATCTTTTCATAGCGAGTGTCCAGTTAATGATTCACTGATTCAAACTATCCCGCCAGAGTCAGTGTTCACTTAAAGATTCACAGATTTAAAAGAATCCGATCCCAGTGAGTCTCCTGTTAGTGATACCCCATTTTTTAAGCAATACATCAAACTCTTTGACTTCAAAAGACATAATCTTTTTATTTATTTATTTTCATTGTCAACCCTTTTCAATACCCAATGACCTTATTTTTGTCTGGTGAAATGACTCTTGAACAGTGAATCCTGTCAGTTGTTGAGCTGCTGACAGATGCGATTCGAAGTTTGATTCTTCCTCAAAGCCTGCAGATGTGTGTGAGAGTTCAGTGTGTGTGTGTGAATGTATCTGCACGTCCCGACATGATCAGCTGAGCGTCTGGCGGCGAGTATGTGTTGTGTGGACCGGCAGAGCAGGTTGCTTAATTACAGGTGATCCACTGGAGTTTTAGAGCTGACAGGTGTATTCGGAGCGCTGAAGGTGTGGGAGTAAAGAAAAGAAAGAAGAAAAAACTGTCTGAATGGAGGGAGGGAGAGACCAGAGTGTCTGTTGTTCATCTCAAAGCTGCTGGAGCGTCTCTGATCTTCTCAAACTCTTTTGTTGGATTCTTTTGTGTGTTTCTGTGCACTTCTACATACACTTGCATACAGTTAGGACTTAATTATACTTGACACAGTATCTGTTCTTTCTCTGTCAAGAGGACCCACCCATGTGAAAAAAATACTATGGGGATTTTTAGTATTTAAAAAAACATACTGTAGTAAAGTGTATTCTACTGGATCATCATTCATTTTCTGCCGCTTTTTCGGAGCCAGGTCGCGGGGGCAGCAATCTTAGGAGAGAACCTTTCCCTCTCCCCAGACACTTCCTCCAGCTTTTCCGGAGGATCCCGAGACATAGTCCCTCCGGCGTGTCCTGGGTCTTCCCCGAGAGCTCCTCCCGGTGGGACATGCCTAGATCACCTCCCTAGGTAGGCATGCAGGAGGCATCCAAAACAGAGCCACCTCAGCTGACTTCTCTCGAGGAGCAGCGGCTCTACTTTGAGCTCCTCCGAGTGACAGAGCTCCTCACCCTATCTATAAGGTTGCGCCCTGCCACCCTGTGAAGAAAACTCATTTTGGCCGCTTGTATCCGAGATCTCGCCCTTTCGGTCATGACCCAAAGCTCATGACCATAGATGAAAGTAGGAACGTAGATTGACCTGTAAATCGAGGGCTTTGCGTTTTGGCTCAGCTCCTACTTTAGCACAATGGATCGATACATCGACCGCATTACTGCTGCCGATGTACCGATCCAAATGTCAATCTCATGTTCCATCCTTCCCTCACTCGTGAACAAAACCCCAAGATACTTGAACTCCTCCACCTGGGGTAAGGACTTTCCTCCAACCTGGAGATGGCAAACCACCTTTTTCAGTGGAGCACCATGACCTCGGACTTGGAGGTGCTGATTCTACTTCCCAACCGCATCACACTTGGCAGCAAACTGCCTCAGTGCATGTTGAAGGTCCATGTTCGATGAAGCCAACAGAACAACATCGTCTGCAAATAACAGATGAAATCCTGTGGTCCCCGAACCAGACCCCCTCTAGCCCAAGGCTGTGCTTTGAAATTCTCTATTATACTGTATATATTTTGATATTTCCAATTCTTTGTTAATGATTGCTGCTGCATATTCTAGCATTAACTGATTGTAAACTGTAATAAATATTGTAATAAGCTTTGATGTAATATATATATATATATATATATATATATATATATATATATATATATACACATACATACATACATACACTCACTTTATTAGGTACACCTGTTCAACTGCTCGTTAGTGCAAATTTCTAATCAGCCAATCACATGGCAGCAACTCAATGCAGTTAGGCATGTAGACATGGTCGAGACGATCTGCTGCTGCAGTTCAAACCGTGCATCAGAATGAGGAAGAAAGATAATTTAAGTGACTTTAAACGCGGCATAGTTGTTGGTGCCAGACGGGCTGGTCTGAGTATTTCAGAAACTGCTAATCTACTGGGATTTTCATGCACAACCATCTCTAGGGTTTACAGAGAATGGTCTGAAAATGAGAAAATATCCAGTGAGCGGCAGTTCTGTGGGTGCAAATGCCTTGTTGATGTCAGAGGAGAATGGCCAGACTGGTTCCAGCTGATAGACAGGCAACAGTAACTCAAATAACCACTTGTTACATCCGTGGTCTGCGGAATAGCATCCCTAAACACACAACATGTCCAACCTTGAGGCGGATGGGCTACAGCTGCAGAAGACCACACCAGGTGCCACTCCTGTCAGATAAGAACAGGAAACTGAGGCTACAATTCACACAGGCTCACCAAAATTGGACAAAAGAAGATTTGAAAAACGTTGCCTGGTCTGATGAGTCTTGATTTCTGCTGTGACATTCGGATGGTCGGGTCAGAATTTGGCATCAACACCATGAAAGCATGGATACATCCTGCCTTGTATCAACGGTTCAGTCTGGTGGTGGTGGTGTAATGGTGTGGGGGATATTTTCTTGGCACACTTTGGGTCCATTAGTACAAATTGAGCATTGTGTCAACGCCACAGCCTACCTGAGTATTGTTGCTGACCATGTCCATCTCTTTATGACCACAGTGTACCCATCTTCTGATGGCTACTTCCAGCAGGATAACGTACCATCTCAGACTGATTTCTTGAACATGACAATAGCTATGTTTTCATCCAAAAATGCAAATCAACTTTATAACCAAAACTGTATTATTACATAAAAGACGTGCAAATAAAGCAGCGTTTCCATCCATTGAGTCAGAGAGAACACAATCGTCACTTCCCCTTAGCCCTACTCCTTCAGATCGTCTTGACCATGTCTACATGCCTAAATGCATTGAGTTGTTGCCATGTGATTGGCTGATTAGAAATTAGCGTTAACGAGCAGTTGGACCGAATAAAGTGGCCGGTGAGTGTAAATGTAGATACGTTTTTCTTTTTTTTATCTAAATATTAAAAACTTTAAAGCATTTAAGATGCTGATGACCGTTAAACATATCATAATAGTCTTGTGAAAAGGCTCCATTCTCAAAAAGCACTCAGCAGAAGTTTAAACCATCAATAATTATTAACTGTATTTTGTGAAGTGGCCCTGAGATCAATAATTGAGCATGTTCATCATCACGGTATATTGAATAATTGAAAATGGGCATATGTCTAGTGTATGCTCATATGGTGTAGTGTTGGAGTGCAGGGTCGGGTTAGTCTGAGGTGCTTTTGTGTAACTGGAACTCTGCTCCGTTTCTCCGGGGACGTCATTATAGACTCTGAGTTAAAGCAGCCATTTCCCCAGAGACTGTCAGTAATTACCCAAGACCACCAAGACTAGAAACCTCCAGACGCCAATATACATGTTCACCAGTTCAGCTCTGCAAGACACAACCTGGAGACTTTTACACTCACATTTTTCCCTTATTTACTTTGACTGATTATAGCAGAGGATTTTATCCAAAGCGACTTGCAAGTGAGGATAAAAGAAGTGCATCAAATCATCAGAGAGTAGCGGCTGGGTCAGTTGGCGTTTCTGTGTGGAGTTTGCATGTTTTCCCCGTGTTCGCGTGGGTTTCCTCACTCAAAATTAACGAATCTTTCAAGAACAACCGCATGACTGACAGCATCGTGATGATTAAATGAAGTATTAAATAAGGTTAGAACATCTCGTGCTTAAAATGTGTAGCAAACGCTGTTACCTGAAAACTCTGTCCCACCGGCTTTACTATGAATGCTTTAGTCATTTTCATAGCGGATTTTAAACACTGGATGTCTTTTTTCCACTCTTGGAAAAGTGTAAATGCTGCATTGACATTCATGACATGATCACTATTATGTCCTGTGACTTTAGGTGCTTTCTAAAACTAAATCAGTGTTGCTTTCATTCTCTCTGATTCAGATCTTTACATTTTCGCGGCTCTAGCTCCCTGTCATCGGAACTGAGTGATTGACAGCTGATATTAACGAATCCATTCGCGTTCTGTTCTAGCGCAGTGGGCCAATATGAAGAGCTTGAAGGCGGGGCAAGCATTGTGGGCTTTGTTTACTGCAGCAAGTTGACATGTCAAATGTTTTAAACCATTCCTGAACGCTGCGTTTGGTGCTAATATGCTTAATTGTTTCTTGAACATGACAATAGCTATGTTTCCATCCAAAACTGCAAATTAACTTTATACACAAAACTGTATTATCACATAAAAGACGTGCAAATAAAGCAGCGTTTCCATCCAACGAGTCAAAGAGAACACAATCGTCACTTCCCCTTAGTCCTACTCCTTCACATCGTCTTGACCCTGTCTACATGCCTAAATGCATTGAGTTGTTGCCATGTGATTGGCTGATTAGAAATAAGCGTTAACGAGCAGTTGGACCGAATAAAGTGGCCGGTGATTCCTGAGCGCTGCGTTTGGTGTTTTAAGGTGCAAAGATGCTTAATGCGTGAATGCCTCCTAAATTCGCGCATGTGGTGAACATTTTTCTGTGAAAACTGGTCGCACAACATCAATTTTATGCACTCGCACAAATGCTCCCAAATATATTTTAGGGTCGCATAGATAAAATTTTTGCCGCATATGCTACCAAAACAGTCGCAATTTCAAGCCCTGTGTAATAGTTTCGAGTAGTATTCAGTAATTTGCAATTGATTACTTTTTAAAAGTAACTTACCCAACACTGGCGTACACAAGCAGGAAAATAAAAACAAAGGAAGTGGTATTTTTAAATACACAGCCGAGACAATACACCGTAATAATATATACATATAACAACAAGTCGTGATTGCTCTGAGCTCAAGCAAACCTTGTCATCTTCTTGATGTAAAGCCACAAAGCCAAGAAGAACAAAATCTGCCATGTCCTGTTGCTGTTTTACAAGGCTATGTAAAAGCACAAGCGGTTTCACTTTCTCCAGAGAGTTTGTGTGCGCTCGCTGCCTGTCTATATTTGAAATAACGAACTTCTTTAAACTGATGATGATAACGTACGCATGATTATTGAAGTGCTTCTGACATCCTTTCAGAAGCGGACAAACACGAGAGTGAAGCGCAGAGAAGCAAAGGAGAAGCCAGAAAAAACTAAGGAGCAAATGATTCCTTCAGCAACCTAAACCATGAACAAACTGCCATGTTTAATTATTATCATCACCTTTTGGACTATTATGAACTCAGAATAACAGAATTACTCTCTAACAGAGGCTACATGTGCTGGCGAAGATTAAAAACACAGATGAAAGGTTTGCACTGACTGGGCTATATGTGGTGTGTTGTTTTTGAACCCAAATAAGGACTTTAGTTGGTAACATATTGGAGACTGTAAAGCCTGTTTCACACCGCAAGCGCTAGCAGCGCCTGAGCTGCGTGTTTTTTCGACATTCATTTTTATTTTTTATTTTTTTTGTTATAATATTTTATTAAGCAGAAACTTGAATGACAGTAAGAACAAGACATGGACAGTAAGAACAAGACATGGAAACTGAATAGTATAATCTGCTAGTTTTTAACATATAATAATACTGAAATACAGCTATGTAAATAACTAAAACATTACTCTTAACCAAGCCCAAATCAACCCCACAAGAAAGAAAAAAAAAACGAAAAAAAAAAAAAAAACACTGGAGCCGGAGGGGGGTTGGGGGGTTAAATCTAAAAAGAAGGTAAGGTTTCTACGAAAGAAATCACAGGATTCCACCTTTTATAAAATAAGCTGACAGAGTCCCTAATAGAGTGTTTAATTTTTTCCAAATGCAAAAAAGACAATAGGTCTTTCAGCCAGGACAGGTTTGCAGGGGCACATGAGGATTTCAAATTTAGCAATATTTGCATTCTGGCAAGCAATGAGGTGAAAGCAATAATATCAATATGGCACTTATTATGTAAAGTGTCATTAGGAGGTAAGCCGAAAATTGCTATTATTGGGCAGGGTTTCACAGGAATATTAAGAGCCCTTGATAATATGTCAAAGAAAGAAGACCAAAATGAATTCAATTTAGGGCAGGTGTAAAATGTGTGTGTATGGTCTGCCGGGGAGAAGAAACATCTATTACATCTGTCATCAGCTATTAAAGAAAGTTTTTTTAATATTGCATTAGTGTAATGTAATCTATGAACAATTTTAAACTGAATAAGGTTCAAACGGGCACAAATACAGTTTTAGCTAGGATATTATTCCACAGCTCCTCATCAAGTTCCAAGCCTAGCTCTCCCTCCCAAGTATTCTTAAGTGCAAAAAAAAAAAGAAGGCATATGCACAGAACGAAGCAGGCTATAGATAGAGGCAATGCGGTTCTGAGAATTTGAGAGCAAAAATATATCTTCAATAAGGGTATTCTCTGGTTGGTGGGGGAAATTTTGAACCTTTCCAACAACTCATTGAATGAGTTCATAATTCATGAATTATGAACAAATAAGTGGTCGTGAAACAGGTCGAGCAGCGATACTAAACCCTTCTCTCTTAACTGTGTGAAAGTTGAGTCCAAGACAGAGGGCAGGAAGAGATGGTTGTTGCAGATAGGAGCAAGTGTTTTCGGCATTCATTTTAACAGATTAGAGCTTTTATACTACACACAAAAGCAGCGCATCAGGCCGAGGCATGAGCGTCGCTGAAGCAGCAGTGCTGATAGTTTTGCTGGGCTGCTCACGCTCAATTAAGGAGACTATTAAAGTGATAATGACCAAAAACACATTGAATGTCAGTAAAAAATGTACCCAATAAATGCATCAATAATATCCACTGACTTGTATATAGTCAATCAAATGAACTTAAACGATTTAAAAACGGCAACAAATATTTATTTAGGCCCGAACTACAAAACCAAATGTAAAACAACTTTAGTATTAGTTTTGCTTAGTAAGTTGCACAATAGTTTGATCATGTAAAAATATCATAACTATATTGTATTTTAACTATAGGCTTACATCATCCTGACAATCAAAAACAAAATGGCATGATATCACAGGCGATTGTCCTCTGACCGAGTGCACCTGAAAAGACATGAATGACACTCCTCGGCGCATAAGAAGTTCTTTAGGATATATCTTTGTAAAATAAAGAGTTAGGTTATGATCCAGGTTATGGAAACAGCATAGGAGGAATTTGGGCCTTGGTGCAGATAAAAAGTAAAAAAAGTGTATTTTAGATAGATAGATAACTAGATAGAATAAACAGAGATGGATTGATCTGTGCAGCAGCTTGCAGACGCAGTCAGTGTGAATGGCAAACACTTGCGTGCTGCTTCTGCTCTCCATATGTGCTGTGCACACGCTGCTTATGTCCTGCTTGCGCTTGCGGTGTGAAACAGGTGTAAGGGTCTGTATTGGCTCGTTTCCACTGACTGGTACTGTACGGTAGGGGTCGGTATGGGTCACCTTCATCAGGCTTGCGTTTCCACTACAAAGTGTACCCTTTTGCTGTGCGTGGTGTACGACAGAGAGTTTCAGTCTACATCATTCTCGCTCGAATAAATGTCTACAGTAAAGCTGTGCAGGTCGTTTACAAATCATATGAGAAGCACTTCTCACAAAACAGATGCTTTAAACATAAAATACTTGTGTATAAATGTTCATTACTAACCTTTCTATGAACATAAGTTGATTATAACTGCAGATCAATGACAGTGCGAAATAGCCTACTGTAACATCTGCAATTATATAAAATAAATATATAAATGCAACATATATGAGCACATACAGACCCTTACAGTCTCCAATATGTTACCAACTACAGATAAACTACATACAGCATACATTTAGTCCTTATTTGAGTTCAAAAACAACACGCAACATAGCCCACAGTCAGAGCTAACCTCTCATCACCAGCACATGTAGCCTCTGTTAGAGAGTAATTCTGTCATTCAGAGTTCATAATAGTCCAAAAGGTGATGATAAACATGGCAGTTTGTTCATGATTCAGATTGCTGAAACAATTTGCTCCTGTGTTTTGTCGGGCTTCTCCTTTTTTCTGAGCTTCACTTTGTCCTTTTTTTTTTTCTGAACAGATCATACGTCGAAGACACTTTAATAATCACACATGTTATTATCATCAGCTCAAGAAGTTTGTTATATCAAACATAGACGCGATTGTGAGCTCCCTGGAGAAAGCGAAAACTGCTTGCACTTTTCGACGGTAAACAGGACACAGCATTTTGTCCTTCTTGGCTTTGTGACTGGTCATCAAGTAGACGACATGGTTTTTTTGAGCTCAGGTCATCCATGGCTCGTTATTATATGCATATAGTTGTCTCGGCTGTGTATTGAAAACAGGGTGGTTCTTTTGTTTTCATTCTGGCTAGTTCCATGACATCGTGACGTATCTCTGTAACCAATCAGCCTGTAGCTTCACCCTTTAGTACCCTTTCTTGTGTTTGGTACCGTTTCGAAAAGGTGCTGAAAAAGTGGTACAGTTGGGTTCGGTACGCTTTTTGACAGTGAAAACGGCCATAAAATCGTACCGAACAGTACCGCATCGTACCACTCAGTGGATACAGGCCCTAAAGGGTTTCTAGCACAACAAAAAGGTACAAAAAGGAGGAGCAAGACGCACAGCTGAATGCTATTGGTTTACAGAGAAACTTTTAGCTCGTACACAAGTAGGAGAATGAAAACAAACGAAGTGTCATTTTTAAATACACTATCGAGACATTACATCGTAATACTATATACATATAATAACCAGCCATGGTCGACCCGAGCTCAAACAAACCTTGTCGTTGTCTTGATGACCAGACACAAAGCCAAAAAGAAGAGCAGAATCTACCCTGTGCACCGTAGATGTTTACAAGGCCGTCTAAAGCACGAGAGGTTTCACTTTCTCGCGTATGCGTCTATATTTGAAATAACAAACTTCTTGAGCTGATGATAATAACGTGCGCGTGATTAATAGTGCTTTTGACATCCGATCCTTTCAGAAACTGACAATTTCAAGAGTGAAGCATGAAAAACAAAGGAGAAGCGGGAAAAATAGGAGCAAATGATTCCTTCAGCAACCTCAACCATGAACACACTGCCATGTTTAACTATTATCATCACCTTTTGGACTATTATGAACTCAGAATGATGGAATTACCCTCTAACAGAGGCTACACGTGCTGCTGAAGATTACAGACACAGATGAGAGGTTTGCTCTGACTGTGGGCTATGTTGCGTGTTGTTTTGGAATTCAAATGAGGACTAAATGTATGCTGTGTGTAGTTTATTAACATATCTGAGACTGTAAGGGTCTGTATGTGTTCATATATGTTGCATTCACTTATTTTATATAATTGCAGACGTTACAGTAGGCTATTTCTATCATTAATCTGCAGTTATAATCAAATCATGTTCATAGAAAGGTTAGTAATGAACATTTATACAAAAGTATTTGTCTATAAAGCATCTGTTTTGTGAGAAGTGCTTCTCATATGATATGTGAACGAACCGTACAGCTTTACTTTGACAGTTCTTCGAGCGAGAATGACGTCGACTGAAACTTTGGAAACGCAAGCCTGATGAAGGTGACCTATACCGAACCCTACCGTACCACTCAGTGGAAACGCGCCATTATATGCCCTTCTATAGTTTTTACTTTTTTGTGACATTTAGTGAAGCAATTTTACAGTATTTATGATAATATTTTTTATATTATCGGCTATATTTTTTCTGATAATATTTTAAAGTCTTTTTTTTGTCCAGAATAAAAGCTTCTTTTTTTTTTTTGCATTTTTAAAAACAAATTTATGGTCAAAATTAATAAAGTTTTTTTTAATGGTTTTCCGAACGCACCACTTCAGTTACTTGCCTGATTAACATAACTAGTTAACCTAGTTAAGCCTTTAAATGTCATTTTAAGCTGAATACTAGTGTCTTGAAATATATCTAATTATTATCATGCTGTCATCACGTCAAAGATAAAAGAAATTATTAGAAATTAATCATTAAAACTAATATGCCTAGAAAAAAATCTTGCAGCACTTGGGAAGATTTCTTTTAAATAATTAAAATTGTATACAATGCATAATCTGTATACATAGTACACACACGTATATTATATATATATATATACAAACCTTTATTTTGTAAGTGATTAATCTTTGCCCAGCACATATCAATCTCCATCTAGAGTTGGGAACGGGACAGATTACAGTGTGAGGATCTTCCTGAGGGTTATTATGGGCTGCAGCCAGATGTGTGGTAAATCTGGATGTGCATATGGATTTTTCAGCAGGGTGGCTGATGTAAAGCTGATTGAAATGAATATTTTACATATTAGCTGTATACAGGGCTTTACATTAACACCCGCCAAATGCGGGTAGATTTGAGCTGTGGCGGGTTAGACAACCACTCTCACTAGCAGGGCCGGATTAACCAATGAGCATTATGGGCACAGGCCCAGGGGCCCCTGCACACTTGGGGCCCCTGCGAGGGGGGGGGAAATGCTGATTTTGGAGTGTCTATTTACGCTAAGTGCAAATAGCGCACCTCGTTGGAATAAGCTAGTTGAGTGCTTCCCGCCAGCGCCGTTTGATCAACAGAGACAACTTAAGAGCGCAGTAGACAGCAGGAGGGAGTGGCGTAGCTCGTAAAGAGCATGGTAACATGATTTGAGGCGACCGATCATGAACGCAGTTCAAATCCAGCGTCTGATGAACACGTTCTTCTTTTTTCCCCCATTACATATCAGATTGGAAATACATTTATTTTCAATAGAAAGGAAATGTTCTTGTTTAAAAATGTAAATAAAGTATATAAAATATATAAAATGAGTCACAATGTATTTAATAAGGAAAATAATAATAATAAATATTCTAAAAACTGTTATTTTCCACCTGGTGTTAAATGTTAGAGACGTCTTAATATAATTAATCTGTATTTACAATGTTAGTCGCCCTGCTTCACCCATATTCTCCGACCTCATGGAGAGAGAGAGACAAAGAGAGAGACAGAAAAAGCCCCTGAAGAGGAGAGAGACAGGAGAGAACTGGTAAAATGTGTGTGATTTCGGATACTTTCAGCTTTATAATCAAGTGCTGTTTGCCTACTCTTCTTCATCACGAGGGAGACAGTAGGAATCATCAATCAGTGTGTGTATTATGGAAGACTCAGATTCATAGAACTGGAGTGGAGAGGTGTTATATCCAAATCATATGCATTATAACTTTGTAGAAGTTATACTTTAAAAATACCCTTAAATATACATTTTTAGTACTGCTTCAGTAAACTTGGAACAAGTATATTAAAAACCATTAATTTTCATTAGTTATATTACTATTTTTTTTTTTATCAAAGTGTGCTTTAAATGCTTTTAAAATCAGGTCAAATTTGTTGACTATAAATATATGTACTATGTCATTTATTTAAAAAATGTGGGCAAAATATTATAGATTAACTTTATTTAAAAAATATTATATTAATCTTATTTTTTTATTCAACTATAGGGGTGCGGCCTTGTAGGGGGCCCTACAAGACATTGTGCCCAGGGGCCTCTGAATTCTTAATTCAAAGTGGCCTGCTCACTAGCCAATTTGGAAGATCATTTTTAAATTAGTTATCCTAAAAGCAGGGTTATAAAGATGGCCCAATATGCGTACATATGTCATCATAGAATCGAGAAGCAGCATGACCGACAAAAATAGCGTTCACGTGAGCAAAGGATAACAAATGAATACCAAATGAGAGGATGATCACTCGTGCGTACAGGTGATGTGATTTAAAAATCATCCGCGCTCCTGTTTCCTGGCGCGAAGCAACAGTGACTGAAAATGCAACTGCTGCGATCGGTTCTCTTTCAAATAGACTGGAGTGATGCTCGTGCACTCACAATCCTGCTGCTTCCAAAAGCTCCGGATGTTTCTAAAAGATGTCTTTTTGAAAGCAGCAGCGGTTGCCGGTTTGAAGAGACTATTCTTTGAAGAGAACAGATTATGGGCCTAACGTTACCTGTGTGTGCGCCACGCGTGATCATCCTTATCACACACGGTGTGTTTTTCACCTGATCACCTGTTTAATTATCATTGCTTTAATAGGAGATTAACTCCCCACGTATGTGTAGTTAACTAGTGATCTGAGAGACCTTTAGCTTGGGCAGACTACTTTTAGATACATGGCAATAACTATTTTTTAAATGTTTTTTTAAGAAAGGTTTTGTTGAATAGAAAGAGCATGTATACAGCTGTATTTCTCATGTTTTGACATGTTAACATTTGTGGCTAAGAAATAGTTATTTATATATTGTTGGTGTGGTCAGAGATAAATTTGGTAAATCCTCAGTGTTGAGCTCTGAAAAGTCCTGTGAAGTAAAAACAAATTGCAATGCAACACTGTGAAACCACAGCCCATTTGCTCATGAACATTGAGGTAGTTCATACACAAAAAAGTGAAATGAATGGAGGCATGTGGACATAACACAAAGTCTAAATCAAGTCATTTTAGCATGCCAAAGTCAAATTTATGCATATAAAATATATACAACAAAATTGTGGCTAGTGAAAATGGTGAGTGGCTAGTAATGTTGGAAATATACTAGCTAAAGTGGCTGTAAATAAAAAAGGTAATGTCAAGCCCTGAGTGTATATATTAATATTTATGCAGTTTAATGAAAAAATTATTAGCCCTCCTGTTTATTTTTAATTTTTTAAAAAACGCCCAAGTGGGGGTGTCACGGTGGCACAATGGGTAGCACAATTGCCTGACAGCAAGAAGGTTGCTGGTTCATGCCTCAGCTGGGTCAGTTGTCATTTCCGTGTGGAGTTTGCGTGTTCTCCCCGTGTTGGCGTGGGTTTCCTCCGGGTGCTCCGGTTTCCCCCATAGTCCAAACACATGCGCTATAGGTAAAATGCTGGATAAGTTGGTGGTTCATTCCGCTGTGATGACCCCTGATTAATAAAGGGACTAAGCCGAAAAGAAAATGAATGAATGAATGAATGAATGATTTCCCAAGTGCATTATATAATTTCACCTAATTCACAAAAGAGTGAGCTTTTTCTTTAAAGCTTGTTCTTTTGTTAGTGAATTTGGAGACTTTTAAATGAGCATCCATGACTAATTTGCATAATACACGCCCAAATCACCTCCATATAAGGGCTTTCCACAAGAGCTTTCCACAAAGTGTCACTTGTTTACATTTAGTCATTCAGCAGATGCTTTTATCCAAAGCAACTTAGAATTGAGAAGGCATTCAGGAGGCTCAGTGGTTAGCACTGTTACCTCACAGCAAGAAGGTCTGTGGTTCGAGTCCAAGCTGGTCCAGTTGGCATTCCTGTGTGGAGTTTGCATGTTCTCCCTGTCTTGGCGTGGGTTTCCTCATGGTGCTCCGGTTTCCCCCACAGTCCAAACACATGCGCTATAGGGGAAATGCTGGATAAGTTGGTGGTTCATTCCGCTGTGGTGACCCCTGATTATAATAAAGGGACTAAGCCGAAAAGAAAATGAATGAATGAATGGATTCTCAAGTGCAGTTTAATAGAGAGGTTAATTTTTTTCAGCACATTATTAAACATAATAGTTTTAATAACTCATTTCTTATACCAGTATCCATATACCATTTGAATGGCTCCCAAAATTATATAATTTCCCCTAATTCACAAAAGAGTGAGCTTTTTCTTTAAAGCTTGTTCTTTTGTTGGTGAATTTGGAGACATTTAAATGAGCATCCATGACTAATTTGCATAATACACGCCCAAATCACCTCCATATAAGGGCTTTCCACAAGAGCTTTCCGCAAAGAGTCACTTGTTTACATTTAGTCATTCAGCAGATGCTTTTATCTTCATATGAGAAGGCATTCAGGAGGCTCAGTGGTTAGCACTGTCACTTCACAGCAAGAAGGTCTCTGGTTCGAGTCCAAGCTGGTCCATTTGGCATTCCTGTGTGGAGTTTGCATGTTCTCCCTGTATTGGCGTGGGTTTCCTCATGGTGCTCCGGTTTCCCCCACAGACCAAACACATGCGCTATAAGGAAAATGGGTAAGCTAAATTGGCTGTAGTGTATGTGTGTATATGTGAGAGTGTATGGGTGTTTGCAGTGATGGTTTGTAGCTGGAAGGGCATCCACTGTGTAAAACATATGCTGGATAAGTTGGCGGTTCATTCCGCATGGCCACAGGTTCTCCTCTACATCACAGTGGTGATTTCATTAGTCAAACATCTTGAAAAAAAAACTTCTGTCAATGCGTATCCAGGCCTGACATTGGTCTGCTGTCATTGGGCTTTTTTGCGTACAGCAATGTCAAATACAAAAACATTGTCTGTAAAAGTAGTACATGGAACAAACAGTTGCAATCAGAATTATTGAACCCCCTTTGAATTTTATTTTCTTTTTTAAATATTTCCCAAATGATGTTTAACAGAGCAAGGAAATGTTCACAGTATGTCTGATAATATTTTTCTTCTGGAGAAAGTCTTATTTGTTTTATTTTGGCTAGAATAAAAGCAGTTTTTAATTTTTAAAACCCATTTTAGGGTCAAAATTATTAGCCCCTTTAAGCTATTTATTTTTTCGATAGTCTACAGAACAAACCATCATTATACAATAACTTGCCTAATTACCCTAACCTGCCTAGTTAACCTAATTAACCTAGTTAAGCCTTTAAATGTCACTTTAAGCTTGACTAATTTGCATAATACACGCCCAAATCACCTCCATATAAGGGCTTTCCACAAGAGCTTTCCACAAAGCGTCACTTGTTTACATTTAGTCATTCAGCAGATGCTTTTATCCAAAGTGACTTAGAATTGAGAAGGCATTCAGGAGGCTCAGTGGTTAGCACTGTTACCTCACAGCAAGAAGGTCTCTGGTTCGAGTCCAAGCCGGTCCAGTTGGCATTCCTGTGTGGAGTTTGCATGTTCTCCCTGTATTGGCATGGGTTTCCTCATGGTGCTCCGGTTTTATTTTTTTTAAGCCTTTAAATGTCACTTTAAGCTGTATAGAAGTGTCTTGAAAAATATCTAGTCAAATATTATTTACTGTCATCATGTCAAAGATAAAATAAAATCAGTTATTAGAAATGAGTTATTAAAACTATTATGTTTAGAAATGTGTTGAAAAAATCTTCTTCCATTAAACAGAAATTGGGGAAAAAAATAAACAGGGGGACTAATAAATCAGGGGGTTGAATACTTCTGATTGCAACTGTAGAAACTATAAATATGGAATAAGGATAAAATGTATAGATAATGTCAATGTAGTCCAGTTGGTTCATCTTCTGTGGTAACTGATGGCATTTGATCTATCCTGAAACTTTCATCATCTATGTAATATTATACATCAATATCCATGCATCAAGAGTAATGCAACAGTTATTTATTATTTTGAGCAATTCTATCAGTTGATAGTTTTTTGATCAATTTGAAGTTTCTTTGTGTTGTATTGAAAAGGTCCTTTTAGTTCAGTGAACAAAGGCCCAATTCTATTTTTGTACTCCTACCCCTTTCCCTTGGCCCTTAAAACTGAGTGTGAAAGGGAAGGACTTCAAAAATTACTCCTAAGAATTGGGACAGCACTACAGCATCTGCACATGTCATCATATGTCAGCGCAATCCCTTGCTTTATATGAGATCAGACGATGGCGACTGCTGTAGATATTCCAGTTGTGTTGTTATTTGGTATTTATCTTCAGGAAATCACTAAAGGCATATATTATGTTATCATAATGATCTAATGTGGCAGTAAGATCGTAACTGTACTGCACATTTACTCAGTGGCCATATTCATCAATGTAAACACACCAGAAACAACATTAACATTATAGCAGACACTGTAAAAAGCTCATTCTCAGCCACTAGACTTTTCTGACAGGGTATTCGGGTGTCATTGAGTGTCAGAATGTTGTGAGACTGCTGTACAGGAGTTATGATTATGGATTATAGAGTGATTATATAGTGGTTTTTTTTAGCGTTTTTTTATTTTATTTTATTTTTTTAGCATAACGGTAAAACACGGTCACTGTTATGAATATATTAAAACGTGTTTGTTTGTTGTAAAAATTCGTAATAATGACAAAAAAAAATACAAATTTGTGAATCTTCTGACTTCCGGGTGCAGCTCTCCTGCCATTGTGGCTGGTGTATTCTGGGAAATTTTCTTACCCCTTGGCTTTGGGTGTGGTCCTGAAAAATCTCAGTTTGAAGGGGTGTCTACCCTAGAGGTGTAATCGGGCCATAAAAGTTAGGCCAATAGGGCCAGAGCCCGACAATACATTTTGATTGACAGCTTTTTAAAAGCCCAAACTTTGTTACAGCCCGACATTATACAAATGTGCACATGCACACAGCTCTTTTGCCTTTTTTCAAGATTGAGTCGTTTATACGTGTTTTAACATAATTTATTCATAACAAACGTAGGCTATAGGCCACTTAGAAGTTGGAACACAGAAATAAAATAAGTAACATCGTAACTTTTCAGCACTCTGAATAAGCCTAGGAACATACACTTAGCCTTTAAATTGGCCAACACACCAATAAAAATAAGTCTTTCCTAACAAATTCAATTAAAATAAATTCTAAATAATGACAGGTATTTGGTAATAACGAAATTAAGGTAGAGGCTCTGCGGGATTTGTTTCACCAATTCTCTTTACTATATGGCCTTGAGACGACGGTGAAGCTGAATAATAAAATAATAATGCCAACATTAGCCTATATACGTGCTCTGACTATATTCAGGGTTCGTACGGGTGCTGGAAATCCTGGAAAATGCTTCGTTTTCAAGGTTAGAAAAGTGCTTGGATTTTGGACAAAGTGCTTGAACCTGCTTGAATTTGAAATTATGACCGTTTTGGTCGCATATGCATGGTCACATTTTTAAGATATCAACTTTAGGTAGAAGGAGACCAAACTTAAAATGCTTCATCCAATAACTGAACATTTTAAAAAAAAATTTTTTTTTAAACCATTTTTGGGTGAACTATCCCAATAAATCTATGCTCTAAAGTATTCAACAATTTAAGTTAAAATGCCATATAGTGTTTTATTAAAATAGCACAATAGATTTAAATGTGAAAAAGTACATACAGCATGTATTAACGTAATTTACCGCGGTTGTTAGGTGCTGGAAAAGCATAAAAATGCACCTTGAAAGTGCTTGAAAAGTGCTGGAATTTGAAGTTGGAAAAGGTGTAACAACCCTGTATATTATACATTTATGATTTAATTAGTATTTAGTTATAATTTGAAAATCCTTTACTCTTTAAGATTAGGCTATGTGTTTTTGTGTTTTGTGAATCCAGCGCAGTCCTGCACTCACTGATGGTGCGTCCAGCAGCACTGAACACCCTTTCACTGCTGCTGCTGAAGGTTGGGATGCATAGTACTGATCTGGCTAATTTTGCAAGTTTTGGGTAGGATTGTTTGTTCATCTTCCACCAGCCAATAACATCTATTTCATTTTCCCTGACAGCGGTTTCAATGTAGCGAGTGACCTCATAATTTTCTTTGTTAGCTTGCTGTACATGTCATACATTGCTGTTTAGCTCTCTACCATAATATGCAGTGTATGAGCGACAGCCGAAAAACCTTGACGGCTAGAATGACCGTTCTTTTTAAACTGGCGGCTGGCCTGGCAGCTCTTTTTGACTTTTACGTCATCATTTGTTTCACCTTTGCAGGGATGGATTTTAATGTGGTAACAAACGATTTGATTACTTTCTCGCGCTAATCGAAATGCATCACATAGTCTAAAATGATAGACATTAAGCCTGAACCCGTTGGGTCTATTCCTACCCCTTAGCCCTACGTTGTCAAGCTAAAGCGAATGGCTATGGTTGTAGATTTTGTGTCTAAAATTTTAAATATGATAAACGTGTAAGCTGAATTAAAGTGAAATATTTAAATAAGCTTTATTTAGATACCAAAGGAAATATTTCTCTTTTATTTAATTTTATATGATGTATATTAAAACAAAAATAAATCAAAATAATAAACTACAAATAAATCAAAATAGCTTGTAATTTGTTGCACCATTTAGTAGATTAGTGTTCTAAACTTGTTTTGTGACAAGGTGTGTGTGTGCATGGAAGCGTACGTGTGTGTGTGTATGCGTCTGTGTATTTGTGTGTATGTTTCTAAATTCTCTGATCAAAATACCATTGCTAAATCTTCGCTCAATCCCTTCTAGTGGGATATTTTGACGTTAAGAGACAGAAAATACAGTTGATTTTGTCAGTGTATTTTCAGAGACGGCAGACACGACGTTGCAGAATAATAATTGAATGAACCCAGTTTTGATATTAAAAAGTAAATCTGACATTCAGCCCATTTTCTGGCCGTTGTGTCCTCGACCGTCTTTCGATTCTGCTTGATTATTTATTAATTTTTTTTCTTTCTTTGCATTGATTCTCTTCAGAAACACATTCAAGGCCTTCATCAGAATCCACACCAAACTCAACTTTCCTTCAGAGCTTTTCTTTTCAGCTCGATCTTTTCTTCTGTTCGTTTCTGAGATTTGCACTTTTGCAAGGTTAAGATGTACTTTCTGAACTTTTTAAAGGAGTTTGTAAAGTGTTCACCTTGACGAGACCAATTAAACTGATAAAACTGCGTCTTATGGTGGCTTAGCTGCATACTTTATCATTAGAGAAGTTAGTATATTTTAGTTTTTTTTGTTTGTATTTATTTATGCTTTTTTTTTTTGTTAATTTCACCATACAGCAAATCATCACCATGCAGAATAATATGCAGTTTGTGTTATTTAAGAAAATATTATAGTTGGGCATAGATAAAAATAAATTATTCGACATTAATCTCACTGTAATCTTGGAATTAATCTAGATTAGTACAGATTAAAATGGATCATTTGAATTCTGCAGAGGGCATTCAGAATATGTGTGCTACCCAAATAATAACTAAAAGTAAGTCTTTGAGAACCAGGTGGCGCATTAGACCAGGGGCTCATCTCCTGTTTCCAAAATGCATCACAAACTGCTTGAGAAAGTGTTCTACTATGATAAATGGTGATGAAAATAAATGATGTTCAATAAGATGTGCTTGTGTTTACTAACTGTTTATTCAGTTAAACATCAATGTTGAACTGTAGGCCTACATAAGCTCCAAACAGAGATTTTTGGTGACCTTAATCCGACTAAAGTCATCACTGAACTAAACAGAAAGATGTGGAGTATGCAGATATTAGTGGCATTAGTGAAGTAAACAATTACTGTCATCAAACTATTACTGTCATGTGGGACTTTTCACCATATTTTCTGACAAGATACACACACGCGGCTGTCATTAAAGAATTGCATACAGACACACACACACACACACGCATTGCAAAATGCTGAAGTTTTTCTTTCCATTCGGCGTACGTTATTAAATTCTATAACACTCTCATCAGTTCTTACTCCTTATTTGCGTCTAATACCCCAGTTTGTCACGAGGGCATGAATGAAATGTTCATGAGTGAATGTGAAACTGCCGAACTGCAGTTAAAGTCACCCAAAATGACAGGAAACTCTTCCATGAAAGCACTTCACGTAAACACCTTCATTATATTATTGTCTATTAAGGTGAGTAACTAGACTACAGATGTCCATGTAAGCGTAGTCAGTAGTGTCTTCAAAGTAAGTGAAAGATCCAGAAGCGCATCCTGCTGATTTGATTCAGAAGGGCACTTTTTTGTCAGACGGCTCACCGTTCAGGTATACATCCGCACTAAAATATCAAGGAGAAAGTCATCATAGCTTGCGTAGAATAGACCCAGCTCCCAACTCAACTTTGAGAACAGATTAACTGTGATGTTTGTTTTTTATCGCCCGATAAGAGTCTGTGGTCCATCAAATGTGAGATTTACAAGGAGGGAAAACAGTACACCTCTCTGAACAGTGTCTGGGAGGCTGTGGTTGCTGCTGCACGCAATGTTGATGGTGAACAGATCAAAACACTGACAGAATCCATGGATGGCAGGCTTTTGAGTGTCCTTGCAAAGAAAGGTGGCTATATTGGTCACTGATTTGTTTTTGTTTTGTTTTTGAATGTCAGAAATGTATATTTGTGAATGTTGAGATGTTATATTGGTTTCACTGGTGAAAATAAATCATTGAAATGGGTATATATTTGTTTTTTGTTAAGTTGCCTAATAATTATGCACAGTAATAGTCACCTGCACACACAGATATCCTCCTAAAATAGCTCAAACTAAAAACAAACTAAAAACTACTTCCAAAAATATTCAGCTTTGAAATTAATGAGTTTTTTGGGTTCATTGAGAACATGGCTGTTGTTCAATAATAAAATCAATCCTCAAAAATACAACTTGCCTAATAATTCTGCACTCCCTGTATTATCTTTGCATGCTAGCCAGAAACTCTCACCGCTTCACTAAATCACTTGAAGCTTCAACTCTACAACGTGGAGTTTAATACCTCAATTTACTGAACTGTTTACTGTTTTAGTGCAATACATAAAGAATGACCACTAGGTGTCACTGTAGAGTGGGGTTTTGAAACGTTTCGAAGCTTCGACACATTTGCTTCGACTGTTTTAGTGTTTCATCAAGCTTCGCTTTACCCACCACTAGCTGCACCTTCAGCAAACCTCCTAATACCTGCAGCACAGAGACGGTTCAACTGTACCTAGTGTGAGCACGCCTTTAGTTTCACTTTCTTTTAACGCAGTTTTGATTGTGCTGTCTGTGTTTTGCTTTTGCTTTCCACGTCGCTTGTACAGTTTGTAAATAACCTGAATCCAAATATTGTCTAGTAGGAAAAGCTGAACATTTCAGCTAATTAATGATGCGTGCTAACAGACTGATGTTAATGCATGCAGATGCATGTACAATTTGTATATGTACACACATAATGTACACACTGTAAAGCTTATAATCCAGTGCTGGTTGGATCATCCGTCAGTCTGGTGCAAACATGTTTAACGGTTGACTCACATCTGCATTAAATCATTACACACATTAACATCGTGAGTGGCTACAGTTATTATTAGTCCATCATCACTGTTACTATTGCTCACATTTGGGGTTGAGGCCTGTTAACACCAGAAACGGTTATGTGTAAGCATCTACAGGTATTAATCGTGGCGATATTCAGTCATCTGCCTCTTTAAATGCTCAAGTCACATGTATTTGTTTTATTGCAGTGATTAAAGCTTTGTTGTTTTAGTTCTGTTCATCGTCCTTCAGGTTTGAAATCAAGCATATAATATTAAGTCGTTTATTGTGCGTTTATCTACTTGCGTCTGGGATCTATCTGATTTTATTCATTTACTCATTCATTCATGCATTACTTATATTTTCATGTATTTTTCTTCTTTTAGTTTTTATTCATGCATTTATGTGTTTACTTTTTGGATATTTTTGATTTTGTTTGTTTTTTCTTTGTGTTATTTATTTATTTATTATTTTAGTTTTTGTTAATTGTTGTTTTTATTTTTATTGCATTTATGCATGCATTTATTTGTTTGCTTATTATTGTGTATTAATTTCCTTGCTTTATTGATCAATTTACTGCATTTTTGTGCCTTTATTTACTTAAATGTTTACATTCACTTATATATTTAAGTTTTTTTCTCTACTTTTATTTCTTTGGTTTATTTTTGTGCATTTGCCTTTTTATTTAGTTAGTTAGTTAGTTAGTTAGTTAGTTTGTTATCTAGTTTCTTAGAACACACAAAATTAAGTGTGGGCATTATTCATATAAGACATAATTAACTAATTAATAAATAAATTAGTTTATCAATTGGTGTTGTTTTTATTTGATTTTGTTTTATTTTTTCATTCTGTTTTTAATCTGTTTTATTTTATTTTGTTATATTTGATTCTGTTTTATTTAATTTTTATTTTATTCTGTTTTCTTTTATTTATGGTACATGTTTGTTTGTTTGTTTGTTTGTTTGTTTAGTTATTTGTTTATTTATTTATTTATTAATTGTAGGCATTAGTCATATAAGAAAAAATTAACTAATTAATAAATAAATTAGTTTTGTTGTATTTTTTGTTTTTATTTTATTTTAGTATTTTATTCTGTTTTATTATTTTATTCTATTTTATTTTGTTCTATTTTATTTTATTTTATTCAGTTTTTATTGTATTGTATTTTATTTTATTAAATATTTTTATTTTAATTGCATTTTATTCTGTTTTATTTTATTTTATTCTGTATTTTTATTTTAATCTTTATTTTATTTTATT
>CAIGQZ010014538.1:1257120-1267911 GCA_903798205.1 Danio tinwini
AAATGCACAAGCACACACACAAACATGCACACAAATGCAAAAATGCAAACACATGAACACAAACACACACAAACATGGAAACATGCATAAGCACACAAGTACAAACACAAGAAAATGCACACATACGCATACAAATGCACACACACATACAAATGCATAGAAACACACACAAATACGCACAAATGCACAAGCACAGACAAGCACGCACACACACACACAAATGCACATGCATGCAACACAAACACGCACAAACACAAGCACACGCAAACATGCACAAACACACACAAGCAAACACAGACACATGCATACAAACACACACAACTGCACAAATAACAAACAAGCACACACACAAACATGCACACAAACGCACAAATGCACACACAAGCATGTAAACATACACAAACATGCACATGCACACACACACAAACATAGACACACACACACACACATGCATAAAAACGCACACAAATACATGAACCATGAACACAAGCGCACATGCACGCAAACACGCACAAGCACACACACATATGCACACACACAACTTGTTTACTATTCAACTACACACTTAAACACAACTTACAGAAAACAATTAGCATGTTTACATTTGCAAAACATTTTCAAGCTTGTTTATAAATAGGAACCTCAAGTCCTTATAAACCAGTGTGTTCAGGTGTATAGCAACACACACACACACACACCCACGTGCAGCTTTATGGGGACTTTTTATAGCTGCAATGGTGTTTCTACTGCACAGACTGTATATTATCTCCATCTCCCTCTAAACCAACCTTCACAGGACACAATCTGCAGTTTTACATGTTCAAAATACTTCATTCTGTCTGATTTAGGAGCCGTTTTACTCATGGAGACCAACAAAATGTCCCCACAAGGTCAAAATGTACTGGTATACTTGTAGGGATATTTAATAGAAGTTTAATAGAACGGATATAATGCGGATACACCAAAATAATCAGATGTGTGCAGGCCGTCTGAACGCAGAGCGTCCTGTGTGAGATCTGCTCATCTGAGTCTGTGTTTCTAAAGTTAGCGCCTTGCGGCCGCAGAGAACTCTTTGTTAGCATCACTATTGCAGGATGACTGAACCTGAGCCTTTTCCTGAGCATGAGTCAGTGTCACGACTTTCCGGATTCCAGGAGGGAAAGTGACACAGGAATTCCTGCGCCGCTGGCGGGAGGAATGAGGAAGACAATGAACCATCAGTCAAACAGACGAACACTTGGCAGAGAGAGAGAGAGAGATGCTGGATGCCCTCCAGATGAAGCATATTAACTGTAGTACACAAACACACACACACACACACACACACACACACACACACACACACACACACACACACACACACACACACACACACACACTTAAAAGTTTTCTAAGAAAGAAAAAAGGCACTGGAAATTCGGGTTCCCAAAGTAGTTGATCAACAAACATGCCTAATATTTTCACGGTTACTGAACAGTGTTTTTCATTATGAACCTAATTGAAATAAAGCTTAACATAAAATATGACCAATATCATAATCGCCTCACAGCAAGGTGGTCACTGGTTCGAGCCTCGGCTGGGTCAGTTGGCATTTCTGTGAAGTTTGCATGTTCTCCCTATGTTTGCGTGGGTTTCCTCTGGGTGCTCCGTTTTCCCCCACAGTCCAAACACATGCGCTATAGGTGAATTGGGTAAACTAACTTGTCTGTAGTGTATGTGTGTGAATGAGTGTGTATGGGTGTTTCCCAGTGATAGGTTGCTGCTGGAAGGTCATCCGCTGCGTAAAACATATGCTGGATAAAGCCAAAGAAAAATTAATGATTGAATGAATATGACCAATTTAAAAATGACCGAGGGCACTTGTCTAATTTTTAAGCTCTGAAGTTTAAATTGTTGTATTAAAATTAAATTATTATAAATAAAACAATCATGCATGTTTTTTTTCTTTAGTTGTTTATAGTTACAGAGTTTTTATCATTAACATAATTCAAATGCAGCTTAATAAAATTAAATAAAACTGAATTAAATAAATTAAAAGGGAAAATACAATAAAATACAAAAAAAAAATGGAATAAAACTAATAACAGAATAAAAATAAAATAAATAAATGAGCAATATCACACGAGTAGCATTGCGATATGGCTGTATATCGGCACTGGTGGGAGGCGTGTGTTGGCGTGTGTAGTGCCTTAAGGCTAGGGTTGAGTATCGTTTAGGGTTATTTCGATACTGGTGCTAAATTGATACTTTTAAAATAATACCGGTGCCTGAACCGATACTTTTGAGCCACAAAATTATGGTGGATGACTCTAGAAAAATCTTTATTTGACAAAAAGTTCTTTAATCCTTTTAATTGAACAATATAACTGGTTTAAAGCATACGACAATTCATATTTTACATATTTATATTGAATTGCTAACAAACAAATGATCAAAAATATATATATTAATGCATGAATGCAAGATTTGCATTATGCAATTAACATTACATCAGCTTACTACTAACCTGTGGAAAGGCTGTCATCAAAATCAGGGAAAACCTTTTTTCCAGGGTTGGGGCTTGGGACTACATTTACATGGACATCAGTAGTTCAATGATTTGCCTTCATCTGAATAAGACAGTAATATGATTAAGGTGTTTACTGAGTTGCTTTTTGAATGTTCCTTTCATGATCCTGTTTTACATGTTATCGCACATAGACTGATTAAAGTCATTGCGTCACCACGCTGTCCACGTTTCCTCCAGTGTTTCAAGTAATTTCGGGTGTTTCATTTTTAATCTTTCGACTTTAACTGCAGTTCAGCACATTCACTTTCATTTAGCAACATATTATTCTGTATTGAGGTATTGAATGAGAGTATGATGTAAGAACTGGTGGAAGAGTGTTGTTTTTATGGAATTTGATGCAGCACGTTGAATGGAAAGAAAAAACCTCTGCATTTTGTGACGAGGGTGTCTGTGGTCCTTTAAAGGGCACCTATGGTGAAAAATCTACTTTTTAAGCTGTTTGGACAGACATATGTGTAGGTATAGTGTATAGACCATCATATTGGGGTGATATAAACATGCTCAGTCCTTTTTCAATTTAACAACATAAAAACGGTGGACCAATTGGAGCGGTTTTGAGATCGACCGCAACGATGTAGGAGTGCGGTCCCCCCACCCACCAATATTGATTGACAGGTGCGCATTACCATATCCTCAGTATGTTGTTTCACGTCCGCCATTTTCAGCGTGTGAGTCAAAGCGACGTCACCAAAGAAACACCCTTGCTCTATTTTTAGATGTAAGGCTCATTGGGCTCAACATTCACCACGTTATTGCTCTCCTCGCCGCCAGTGTTTGTGAGTTTTGGTGGGTTTGCATACATGTGTACTTTTCATTGTGTCTTCCGTAAACTTCAGCGATTTAAATTTCCCGCCGTCACAGAAGCTCCTTGTCATCTTAATTAGGTGCAGCTGGAAAGTGCGAGCGCGTTGCCTCACGTGCGCCTCATGTTCGCTCACTATTCTGCCGCCTAGGTCGCCTCTATGGACACGCTGGCCCTGCTCAGGACACTGTTCATATTTCTGCCGCGCCACAGAGCGTTATCTAAATAGTTTTATTTTAAATAACATGCGAATGTGTGTGTCTGGTGTACTGTGTCGTGGCTCTGCGAGGTGCATCCGGAGCATGACGCCCTTTAGTTATAGCCTTAAGCAGGTTGTACACCAAAAGCGCCGCTCGGCGACAAGCAGCATCGCGCCACGCAGCGGCATGCATTTCTGAATTCTAAACATACGTTTCTATCAGGTGACACACACCGGCGCTGCAAGTGTGCTGCCCTTGTGTGATGCCCTTCAGTCAAAGTTAATTCAGTATGCTTGGTTATTAGTCTTGGTGTAGGCTACAAGCTCAGAGCTTTAAACTAGCACACAGTTGGCTATAAAACTATATAAAGACACAAATGATTTTGTAGTCTCTGCTTGGTCTGTGTCCGAGTCGTACATGTACAGCTGAATGCTGGTCCTCTCACTCATGTTGCTTCTCTGTCTGCCCGTCTGTTGCCATACACAAAGAGGGGAGCTCTTGGCTCCGCCCCCTTGTTAAGTTGGGCGGGAAGTTGAAACTAGTTTTCATGTGAAGCAACACGCCCCTAAAACAGCAAACTGTGTATACACCACCAAAATGACACTTTTTAACACATCATAATAAAAAAATCTGAATTGTGTTTTGAACTGAACCTAAACTGGCACACTCAGAAGAACCATAATATTAATATGAAATCTTAAAAAAGGGGTAAAATAGGTGCCCTTTAAAGTAATAAAAAAATTGATGTTTACATGGAAGACTCTTAATCAGAGTATTGTCTTAATCATATTCACATCAGAGTATTGGTGTCAATGTAAACGTACTCAGTGAAAGTGCCAGATGATGTCACAAGCTGTCAAAGACAGTGCATTCCTCTGCCGTTAAGTTGATTCTATGAGCCCTCAAATGTTTTATTAAGTTTGACGTGTTTCCCCCCTTATGCGCAACTTTTGTAAAGCATCTGCTTCACGTTGCTGTGTCAGAATACTTGCTTGTAAACTATAGCTATACTTTAAAACGCTTAATTTAAGCAAATTTGATGAACGCGAACATGCGTGTTGATGACTCTAAAGGGAGTCGCTTACCAGATGCTGCGTGCATTTCCTAAGCAACAAGAACAAACGTCTAACATTGCAGATGGTGTCCATATCCCTCAAAGTTGTTTAGAATTAAATGTTTAGAGATGGTGTGACACAAAGCGCACATATGTGTGCCTTTGATGTACCCCTTGATGCTTCTTATGTCCTTGTTGCAGCACCAGTGGTACTGAAATTAAGCACTGAAATTCATATGCTGGTTTGGTCCGGTCCATACTGGTTACATAGGTACCGGTGCCATAATGGCACCAGATTTCAGTACTTAACCTTACTTAAAGGTGCAGTAGGTAAGTTTGACACCCAGTGGTTGAACTAGGTATTG
Source organism: Danio tinwini (assembly GCA_903798205.1). Classification (NCBI taxonomy): domain Eukaryota; kingdom Metazoa; phylum Chordata; class Actinopteri; order Cypriniformes; family Danionidae; genus Danio; species Danio tinwini. The sequence goes on from CAIGQZ010014538.1 coordinate 1,262,111, forward strand.
CACTCCTGGATCAAAACAAACGCAAGTGCGGGTTGCCAGATTGAGTACAGGAGCGAGTGATTTAAACTGTGTTCTAAATAAAGGCAACGACACGCGATAGAGGTTATGTTTTCCATTTTAAAAGATAGAGTTTTTGTCATAACCAACACCTCGAATTGATATATTAGAAACGCCTTCTATTTCTCACAGCTGAACAACAGAAACCTATGACAGTGATCACCTTAGGAGAACTCACAGCCTTCGCGTGGTTGCATAGCTGCCGACGGTGACGCACACCTCTCAAAAAATCTAACTACACATTGCAACGATGCGTATCACAAGCTCTGTAATTGGTCGGCTTGGTATCGCTGACGAGAGTGGGCGGGACAGAGAGCCGCGAGCCCGATGGAGCGAGTGTTTGCAAGTGTGGAGTCCCATGAAAGAGCTCCAGACGAAAACTGTTGTTTTGTGTTCACCTTATGATTAAAGTTGTTGCACGTCCGCTGGTTTCCTCTTCTGAATGAGCGAGTTTGAGCTACTTATACATTAAGATAGCATTCAGAAAAAAACAAAACACCCGCGAAGAAAATCGACACAAAGGAACATAAAATCCTATCTATAGCTAGTGTTTCAGAAGTGTTATTGCAGAGCAACACGAACAGCACGCAGAAGTATAAATGCACGACTACATGCAATGCAGGTGCCATGGGTCACACCGATCACTTGATGCAGATGTATAAGGAAAATGAATGAATGAATAAACTAAAAGGAAGAAAATAGGGCAATACAATAACAAATAAAATGGAAAGTAATAACAAAATAAAATAAAAAAAACTACACACAAACAATACAGTTAAAAGAAAACAGAACAACAAACAATGCTAAAATAACAAAAAAATGCCAAAAAAATATTAAATTAAACAATATTAAGGGAGGAATATAAATGCAAATGCTAAATAATAATTAACAAAAATAATAGTAAAATAGCACTGGACTTTTAACAGGGTATATGCAGGATTTCTAAAGGTAATTTCAATACCTTTTGAGACTTTTTAAAGACCTTCTCAGAATATTTTAAGACCTCATCGCCACTTTCAAGTTCTAATCAGTATCAAACCTTTAAACCGTTGTAGTTAAATAAATCAATGGAGCACAACAATGCAACAAAACTCAGATAAGCTCGGAAGAAATAAAGCTTGAAAGAATAAATCACGAGGTTGTTTCCAGTGACAGGCTTCAGCAACTGTATAAACTCGTCTTTCTCCAACCAGGAGTACGCAAACGTACATTTTCCCATCTTGCCGTCTGTTTTGCTACATGTGGAGAGCGTCACATCACCTGTTTGTCACAAATTTGTCGAGGTTGTCACGAGTTTGTCACCCAGATGGAAGAGCTTGGCCGGACGTGGATCGAGCACGCCGTTGTTAATAAGAGGAGGAAAATAAATATATTTATGCTGTTTTGGAGTCAAACTTTGAACAATGCTTAAACAATATTTAAAATTGTGGTGAGGGGGCGTGGCCGAGATTATTTTATTAATAAATACTTATTTAAAAGTTAATTGGTTCTCCGCCTCCTTCTTCCCGGCGGCCAGGTGGCCTTAAACTTTATTACAAAGATCTAGAAAAAAACGAGATTAAGACTTTAATACCTTTTAAGGGCCTTCATTTTCTCATAATTGATTTATCAACTTTTAATACTTTAAGACCCCGCGGACACCTTGATTAAGAATCATTTATAGGAATTACAAACTCTGTGTGTGTGTGTGTGTGTGTGCATGCATGTTAATTTTGTTACCATTTAGAACTTATGGCTCATTTCCACTGAGTGGTACAGTACGGTACGGTTCGGGTTGGTACGGGTCACCTTTATCAAGCTTGCGTTTCCATTACAAAGGGTACCCTTTTGGTGGGCGTGGTGTACTACAGAGAGTTTCAGTCGACGTCATTCTCGCTCGAATAAATGTCTACAGTAAAGCTGTACAGGTCGTTCACATTATATGAGAAGCTCTTCTAACAAAACAGATGCTTTAAACATATTAATACTTGTTTATAAATGTTTATTACTAACATTTCTATGAACATGATTTGATTATAACTGCAGATCAATGACAGTGTGACAGTGTTACAGCCTACTGTAATGTCTGCAATTATATAAAATAAATAAATAAATGCAACATATATGAACACATACAGACCCTTACAGTCTCCGATATGTTACCAATTACAGATAAACGACACACAGCAGACATTAAGTCCTTATTTGAGTTCAAAAACAACACGCAACATATACAGTAGCCCACAGTCAGAGCTAACCTCTCATCTGTGTCTGTAATCCTCACCAGCACATGTAGCCTCTGTTAGAGAGTAATTCCATCATTCTGAGTTCATAATAGTCCAAAAGGTGATGATAAACATGGCAGTTTGTTCATGATTCAGGTTGCTGAAACTATTTGCTCCAGTGTTTTGTCGGGCTTCTCCTTTTTTTCTGCGCTTCACTCTCGCGTTTGTCCTTTTCTTTCTGAATGGATCAGATGTCGAAGACGCTTCATTAATCACACACACACGTTATTATTATCAGCTCAAGAAGTTCGTTATATCAAATCTAGACGCGAACGCGGGCTCCCTGGAGAAAGCGAAAGCAGCTCGCACTTTTAGACGGCCTCATAAAACAACAACAGGACACGGCAGATTCTTGGCTTTGTGGCTGTTCATATAGACAACGACAAGGTTTGTTTTGAGCCAGGTCATCCATGTATCGTTATTATATGCATATAGTTGTCTCGGCTGTGTATTTAAAAACATGGCGGCTCCATTGTTTTGATTCTGGCTAGCTCCACTAATCAGTGTTCAGCTGCACGTGTAGCTCCACCTTTGAGTAACCTTTCTCGTCTTTGGTACCCTTTCGAAAGGGTGCCGAAAAAGTGGTACGGTACGGATGGGTTCGGTATGCTTTTGACAGTGGAAACGGCCATAAAAGCATACCGACCCGTACCGTACCACTCAGTGGAAACGGGCCTTTAAATTATCCCTTTTAGCAAACTTAAAACTGCACATCACAGTCCCTTTTTTTAAACAAATGAATTTCTACAGAATCCATGTAATTGTAGTTTCAAGAGTTTACACTTAGATAATGCTTGACTATATTAGCTAGTTTGGCATGCTGTCCCGGGAGAGAACGTTGAGCTCAGAGATAGGTGAGCCCAAGGCTCCCACCTGGTCAATAAGCATTAGGAGGGATACGAGATCAGGTAGTTCTCGATAAAATCCAGAGAATAGACCGCTGATTATGTTAGTTTGTACTTAGTAAGTGTTTATGACTGTGGTTGCATGTTTTTGAGTGTGGTAGGAAACCGGAGTACCCGGGAAAAACCCACGCGAACACAGGGAGAACATGCAAACTCCGCACAGAGAGTGTCGACTGTTTCAGCTAGCGTTGAACCAACTCGACTTCCTTGCTGTGGGGCAACAATGTTAACCACTGAACCACCGTGTCGCCCGAAATCTAAACTGAGGAGGAGGGAGAGGGATGAATGGGGGGGTTCCAAAGCAAAGATGAGGAATGAAGATATTTATGTTCAATTTGGAATGATCCAATTGGCTAGTTAGTGATTGGTGATAGGGATCAGCTGTAGTCAATCCTATCAAGTGTTCCTCTCCAAATTAGTTTGTGAAACTTCACTTAATCTAGCTGTGGAGAAACTCCTCGAGTCTTTAACGCCTGCAACAATTCCAAGAAAAGTCTAAAACACAATCTCTTTAACAGTCTGTGAAGTGACGTAAGCCTGTGTCCTGTCTACAGTGTTTACATCAGCGTGTGCTTCCAGACGAGTTATACGTTCTTCTGGAGCGTCTGCAGTGTTTGTTTTGGTCTGGTTGCCGGGTAACATGTCTGGCTATGTTGCTGCGTAACTCGAGGCTGAGAGGAGTGACATCACCGCTCTCTCTGGACCAATCAGAAGAGCCTTAGCGGTTCCACTCGCTCACAGTCATGACACACACACACACACACACACACACACACACACACACACACACACATACTGTAATACATACATATACAAACACACACATATAGTGCACACACACATACATACACATATGCACACACATACATACATACAAACACACATGCATAAAATACACTACCTGACAAAAGTCTTGTCGCCTATCCAAGTTTTAGGGACAACAAATAATAACTTGATCTAGTTGATCATTTGGTATCAGAGTGGCTTATATGAAAGGCAAAGGCCTCTAGATTACACTTATTTGACCAGAATAAAATATGATCATGCCTCGATTTTTAATGATTTAATTAGGACAGTAAGGTCTGACTTTGCTTAGACAAAAGTCTTATCACTGAACAGAAACAATGTCCAGTATAGAATATAAAGTCATGCTGCAGTGGAAACAGAATGAATATTGTGTCTGACTCCATCATGAGCTTGGAGGACTGCATCCATACATCACTGCAGTGACTCAAATCACTTATTAATAAAGTCATCTGGAATGGCAAAGAAAGCGTTCATGCAGGACTCCCAAAGTTCATCAAGATACTTTGGATTCATCTTCAAAGCCTCCTCCATCTTACCCCAGACATGCTCAATAATGTTCATGTCTGGTGACTGGGCTGGCCAATCTTGGAGCACCTTGACCTCCTTTGCTTTCAGGAGCTTTGATGTGGAGGCTAAAGTATGAGGAGCGCTATCCTGCTGAAGAATTTGCCCTCTCCTGTGGTTTGTAATGTAATGGGCAGCACAAATGTCTTGATTCCTCAGGCTGTTGATGTTGATCATCCACTCTGCAGATCTCTCGCACGCCCCCATACTGAATGTAACCCCAAACCATGATTTCTCCTTCACCAAACTTGACTGATTTCTGTGAGAATCTTGGCTCCATGCTGGTTCCAGTAGGTCTTCTGCAGTATTTGTGATGATTGGGATGCAGTTCAACAAATGATTCATCAGAAAAATCCACCTTCTGACACTTTTCCAAATTATCAACTAGAAGTTGAGTTATTATTTGTTGCTCTTACAGCTGGGATCCACGACAAGACTTTGTCAGGTATTGTGTGTATAATATATATATTTACAAAAAATGATGGTAGGTTGTGGTAGGTGTTGACGCTAATAACTGTGATGGTTGAGTTTAGGTGTAGAGTTACGCCTCTAACATGCTACAAGTTGTCTTGTAGTCCGCAGACAGACCCTACTCCAGCGAACTCTGAAACCTGTCACACAAGCTGGCATTTCCAGTCTGTTGCATTCGCATGCGTATGAATGAAAGTCCGGTTAACATTTAGGCAGATCACCTACTGCACCTCTAATATTAGCATTGCACTAATAAAAGTCTGCAGATCCCGCTCTCTTTCATACCTCACAACAGTCATATCTCATCATTAAGTTCAGACTTTTGGAACGAGACATGTCATGCCGTCGCCTCAATCGGTCAACAAGCATCCGCCCACAAATTCCAGAAATCCCAACAGATGATTCTGCACCCAACATTCCCTCAGTGACCTGTGTTACAACAGAGTGAGCAGGTAAGAGGTGTGTGTGTGTGTGTGTATACAATGGCAGGAAAGGGAGGGCTGTGTGACCTCCTCATTGTTCTGGGTCAGATCTGCAGGGTCTCGCTCTCTCTCTCTGCTGCTGTATTCCTGCACGTAGCTCAGAGGAGCTGCATCATACAGGCCTTTTGTTCTGCAGGAGCCACACACACACATACACACACACACACACACACAGATGCACAAACAGACACACGCACATATGCACACACACACACAGACAGTGACAACACAAACAGACACACGCACATATG
>CAIGQZ010014538.1:1302636-1313412 GCA_903798205.1 Danio tinwini
GGGGTTTGGGGGCTGAGAGGGGCACCTCAGCCAATGAGGGCAGAGGGGCAGTGGTTCTAGCCACCGGGCCACCCCCCTGTGCATGGCCCTGATGTATTTTATAGTGTGTCCATGTCCCTCAAAGCTGTTTAGAATTAAATGCTTAGAGATGGTGTGACCAAAGTCCCTAGTCTTTAGTACGTGCCTTTGATGTACCCCTTGGCCACATTGTAGCCCGATAATGTCAATAGACTGGACTGTCTTAGCAACTAGCTAAATGTTAAGGAGGATTAATCAGAAATACAGTACAAATTATAAAATTGTGAAACGTTATTGCACTTTAAAATAAGTGTTCAAAAGTAGTTTATCATTTCATTTAATCATTTATTCCAGTGATTTTAATGATGAATTATCAGCTTCAGTGCTCCAGTCTTCAAAGTCACATGATCCTTCAGAAATCTGTTTAATATTAATAATAATCATCATTATTATTATTAATTGTAATAGTAATAAATCAATATTGACTGGAGTAATAATTTCATTTAGAACTACACACAATAAGAAAGCAGTGTTTCAAACTTTTAATAAATATTATAATTTATTATTTAAAGAAACCTAATGTAAAGTTACTAATGTACAATTAAAAGAAATAAATTTAAAAAACAAGGTCACAATCTATGTCGTATTTCTACTTTTTTCCCCAAAATGTTCTCAAAATTCTCCCTACCTGCCTCTACTCTGATCTGACTGGTGTCACTAAAATCTCTGATTGTGAACAACAGCAAGAAAATAATAATAAACGGTCCATTTAAATGATTAAATTGAAAACAGAAGCAGATGGGTTTGACTGTACAAGGGAAATAACTCATGCCAGCGGTGCTAAATCCTTTGCCATCGATATGCAGAGGTATGATGATACACGGGCAGGCAATGTGTTTGATTGAACTGAAGCGCTCACATCTCGCACATGTGCAGTACAGATGGAATGTTCCATTATTCATGGGGGCCCCCTGGTTTTGAAAAGTAGTAATAACGTTAAAATATTGACAGATTTTACAACATATGACAGAAAATGTATAAAAGAGCTATATGATTAACATAGGCTTCTTGGCATTGGTCGGGGCTCCCTAATTCTCCGGGGTCCTAAGGGGCTGCTTACCTCGCTTATATGGTAAGTCCGCCCCTGCCATTAAGTGATCTTCTCTTGTGTTGTTTGAATATTCTGCTGATACATCATGCTGATGTGATGATGCCAGTGTGTGCATGTGTGTGTGTCTGTAAGCTCTTTGTTCAAACAGCTGTTGTCATTGGGTGTCTCACACACACACACACACACACACACACACACACACACACACACACACACACACACACACACACACACACACACACACCCACACACACACACAATCACACACACACACACACACACACACACACACACACACACACACACACACACACACACACACGGACTATTTTACAGTCTACTGCTCCAGACACAAAGAGCAGACGCACAGCATCAGTCAGCCTCAGTCTCGCTCTGCTGTTCTGTCAGTCTGATCGTGTTTTGTTTCCACATTTACACACGCAGCCTTTTCAGACTCAACATATGCTGCTATTTATCTCTCCCTCATTCACACTCGCTCGCTCACTCCTTCAGCTTTAGGGTTTTGGTCAATCTGATGCACTTTACTGACAGAAATGGAGGTAAATGCAGAAGCCGAGGGGTAAACGCACATGGCAGCAGCAGCACCTGCTCATATCAGGACTAAGCAAAGATTAGTTTGTTATCTTTTATTAGTTAAGCATAATAAGATGAAAGCACGATGCTAATGTTTTCAAGAGTTTTCTTTCCCAACATTTTGGAATTTCCATGTGTGTGCCTGTTTGCACAAAATAACAATTAAACGCTGCTTTGAAAAGAAATCCTTCAATAACATATGAGCATTTTCAATTATTTTACTGTTTTTTGCCACTTTTATTTGATTTTTTTGAAGTAAAAAATGTAATATTTTAAAATTGTTTGCTTGATTGTTTTAAAGATGCTTAAATATAGATTTTTTTGCAACTTATTTTAATTTAATTTTCTTAGTTTTTTTTATTTACAAATTTTTATTGTCAGCTTAATTATTTTAAAGGTGACTAAATATTGATCTTTTTTTAAATTACTGATTTAATTTTCTTTTATAAAAATAAAAAAAAATTATTTTATTTTGAATCAACCTATTTTAATGTTCTTTATCTTTCAATAGAAAACACTTTTTTAAATCAATTGTTTGTTTCATATATATATTTTCATATATATAAATGTGGCTAAATATTTTAAGCATCTTATTTTAATTTTATTTTCTTATTTTTTTATTGTTTGCTTCATTATTTAAAGCTGACTGCCTTTTTTGCAATTTTTATTTTATTTCCCATATTTTTTATAAACTAATAATACATTTTAATTGTTTGCTTAATTATTTGAAATACAGATAATATTTATTTTTTACATTTTTTTGAAAAAAATAAAGATTTTAATTTGAAAAAACTTACTTTAATTGAATTTTTCTTTATTTTTCAAAAGAAAATACAAATTTGTTTTTCACAAATTTTAGTTTTTCATATTTGCTTAATTATTTTAAATAATTAGATGAATTATTTTAAATATAGATTTTTTGCAACTTATTTTATTTTTGCAACTTATATATTATTATATATTAAAACACAATTTAATGGTTTGCCTAATTATTTTAAATGTGGCTAAATATTGAACTTTATCTTTCTTTTAATTTTCTTTTTTAAAATGAATAAAAATGGTTTTAATTTGAAAACTATTTATATCCTTTATTTTTTAATAGAAAAATACTATTTTTAATCAATTGTTTGCTTAAAGTGTTTTAAAGGTGGCTACCTTTAAAACACTTTAAGCAAACAATTGATTAAAAAGTTTGATTTTATTTTTTTTGCAATTTTAATATTTTCTTTATTTTTTAATTATATATTGTTAATTAATTGTTTGCTTCATTATATTAAAGGAGCCTAAATATTGATCTTTTATTTTTCTTTTACTTTTTTAAAATAAAAAATTTAATTGGAAAAACTTTTCTTCATTTTTCAATAGAAAATACAGATTTTTTAGAATTAATTGTTTGACTTAATGTTTTTAAGGTGGCTAAATATAAATTATTTTGATTCAACTTATTTTAATTTTATTTAATTTTTTTAAATAAAAATACATTCACTAATTGTTTGCTTAATTATTTTTAAAGTTGACTAAATATTGATCTTTATCTTTCTTTTATTTTAATTTTCTTTTATTTTCTAAAAATTAAAAAAAATATATATTTTAATTTGAATCAACCTATTTTTATTTAATGTTCTTTATCTTTCAATAGAAAACACTCTTTTTTAAATCAATTGTTTGCTTCATTATTTAAATGTGGCTAAATATTTTAAGCAACTTGTTTAAATTTTATTTTCTTAATTGTTTTTATTAAAAAAAATATTGTTTGCTTCATTATTTTAAGGTAGCTAAATATAGATTTTTTTGTGCAATTTTTATTTTAATTTTATTTTCCATATTTTTTTTAGAAAATAATATAAATGTTTTTTGTTTGCTTAATTATTTTAAATACAGATTTTTATTTACATTTTGTTTTCAAATATATATATATATATTAATTTGAAACTTATTTTAATCAATTTTCTTAATTTTGTTATAGAAAATACACATTTTTAAATTAATTGTTTGCTTATTATTTTAAAAGGTGGCTAAATAAAGGATTTTTATCTTTTATTTCAATTTTCTAAATATATTTTTTTAAATATTTCTTAAAATAAAAAATATATATATAATTGTTTTCTCAAAATGTGGCCAATTTGATATGGATTCTTAATAAGCTGTGAATCATATACTCTACATCGCGTTACCCAATGAAAGAAATTAATATGCAAATGTCTGAATATTTACTTTAAGCAAATTAAGCAAACATTCATTTTCCTGAATAAAAATGAATGGCTTAGGCCCTTTATTCATCAGGGGTTGCCACAGTGGAATGAACCGACAACTTATCTATTATATGTTTTCCACAGCAGATGCCTTTCCAGCTGCAACACAATACTGGAAAACATCCATACACACACTCATACACTACAGCCAGTTTCTTCAATTCCCCTATAGCGCATGCGTTTGGACTGTGGGGGTAACCGGAGCCCTCGGAGGAAACCCACGCCAACACGGAGTGAACATGCAAACTCCACACAGAAATGACAACTGACCCAGCAGGGACTCGAACCAGCGTTTTACAGTTCATTTATAAAAAGCTTCTGTATCAAATCTACACTGAAGAATTGAGAATAATGAATCAAATCAAGTTCAAACGAGAGCTTGAGAATCGAGGTATTTCCTTTTTACCTGTTTTAAAAAGCTGAAGATGCACACAATTCATCAAAAGTGACTGTTTTTACATTACAAAATATATCATATGAAATATACAACGCTCTTTTGAACTTTCTATTCATCAATCTTAATAAAAAAATAAATCATAAATGTTTCTTAATCACCAAAACAATCATATTATTAGAAGTATGTCTGGATGATCATGTGACACTGACTGAAGGCTGCAGAGATCATGCTGAAAAAAAGCTGCATTTCTGCTGTTTAATGACTCTGATTGGCTCGTCTGACATTCTGACACTGAGGTGATGCTGCTTGTTAAATATCAGCACATATTTCCCTGATGGATTTCAGGATCTGCAGCAGAAATGATGAAATCTGGAGCCTTAAACTGAAACAACAATCAATCCCATCAGCAGAGTCCACTCCGTATAGTCTGTTCCGTTTGTAGAGCCATTTAACTCACTAACACCTGCACTCGAGGAGGGCGTTTCACTACATTTAAACACACATTGGCCAGAATTACTTTCAACAACTACTCAAAAAAACCAAAAGAACTTTTGATTGGGCTTTATTTTAGGCTGCTTTCACACCCGTGGATCGATTCTCTTGTTCCGAAACAGGGATTCAAATTGTTACAATGTTGCTCTTTGTTCTTGGTGCGGTTCGCTTTCACACGGCAAAGTGTCTAAACCAGGGGTGCCCAAACTCGGTCCTGGAGGGCCGGTGTCCTACATATTTTAGTTCCAACCACAATTAAATACACCTGAACCAGCTAATCAAGCTCTTTTTGGGTATTGTAGAAATTTCCAGGCAGGTGTGCTAAAGCAAGTTGGAGCTAAACTATGCAGGACACCGGCCCTCCAGGACCGAATTTGGACATAGCTGGTCTAAACGGCTAAAACAAGTCACATGCGAGTAAACTCTCCTCAGAGTTTCAGAGTTTATTTTGATTAGAGTACCGCTCAGCTGTCATGCGTTCTTATTTTAATTAATGACGATGAGCGATAAGACATTATAAGCTGCGCTTTATTTTGTAATGGTGACACCCACAGACATGGTCACCAAATATAAATCAAAGGCAAGACTTTCTCATACATAACAGTCGGCTTAAGCATTATAGGCTTTACATTATACATAGATATAACAGATAAACCAAGACTGCTGTTTGGTCAATTTTCCTAATAGATAAACAGCTCTCATTAATAGTTAACATGCTTTCACTTTCGTATTTGACATGAAACGCATATTTACTGGTAGGAATGACATCCCACCCTACTTCTCTCTTCATAGCTGTATATATGCCTATTACATATCTATAATACTCTGTGATATAGCCTGGTTCAGATTGCCTTCTCACTACAATCGATCCGCTCCAGAGTTTGTTTCAATCGAGCTGAGACCACCTCATTCAGGCAATCTCGGACCGATTGTTTTGGCGTGGGTTGTTTTGGCGTGATTGCTGGATTCACATATGCCAAATGAACCGCGCTAACTGGAGAAACGTGCCAAGTGCCGAAACAAAAGTCTAGGTGTGAAAGCACCCTTCATTTCATTTTATTTTAGTTACATTTTTTCTTTTCTTCTATTTCAAATATTTAAATGTATTGTATTTAAAAAAAAAAAAAATATTGTAAAATGTAATTGCATTTAATAGTTTTTTTTATATTATTTAATATTGTCAAATGGAATTTTTATTTTACATCAATTTTTAAATTTGTTTTATTTTATTTGAATTGTATTTATATAAACATCTATTTCATTTTATTCACTTCATCTTTATTTTATTTTAATGTACATTATTTTATTAACATTTATTTTATATTCATTTAAATGTTTTATTAAATATTTTTTTTATCATTTTAATTCAACTATTAACATTTATATTTTATTTAAAAAAAGTTATTTTATTTACGTTCATTTTACTTTAACATTTTATTTACATTATTTTATTTCATTTTATTAAATTATATTTTTATTTACATTTATTTTATTCATTCATTTTCCTTCAGTGCCTTTATTAATCAGGGGTTGCCACAGTGGAATGAACCACCAACTTATCCGGCATACGTTTTACGCAGCGGATGCCCTTCCAGCAGCAACCCAGTACTAGGAAACACATACACACTCCTTCACCCTCATACACTACAGCCAATTTAGTTAATCAATTCCCCTATAGCGCATGTGTTTGGACCATGGGGGAAACCGGAGCACCCGGAGGAAACGCACGCCAACACAGGGAGAACATGCAAACTCAACACAGAAACGCCAACTGACCCAGCAGGGACTCAAACCAGTGACCTTCTTGCTGTGAGGCGATCGCGCTACCCACTGCGCCATGGTGATGCCTTTATTTGATTTTACTGAATGAAATTTATTCAATTAAATTGACATTTTATTTTATTCACATTATTTTATTCTAGTGAAGGTGAAACGTCCACCTTAAATTATTTTAATTCATAATTTTAGTTAATAAAACGGTTTGTAAAGTTACGAAAGATTCTAATTAATTAAAATGCTGACTTATTTCGCTTTCCATCTACTTCTTTCTATTCCCAGTGTTATACCTGTTTATTCTCTTTTCTTCATCCGTCCATCTACACTGTAAAAAGCGATACAGAAATAAGGATGAATTAAAGAATCCTGAAAATAAATAAAATCACAGCAAATAAAGTATGTAACATCAGAACAATAGTTTTTACAACTGAAGATGATGATAATGATGATAAGCACTGTCACCTCACAGCAAGAAGGTCGCTGGTTCGAGCCTTGGCTGGGTCAGTTAGCATTTGTGTGTGGAGATTGCATGTTCTCCTCGTGTTGGCGTGGATTTCCTCCGGGTGCTCCGGTTTCCAAGTCCAAAGACATGCGGTACAGGTGAATTGGGTAAGCTAAATTGTCTGTAGTGTATGTGCAAGAATTAGAGCGTATGGGTGTTTTTCAGTGATGGGTTGGAGCTGGAAAGGCATCCGCTGCATAAAACATATGCTGGATAAGTTGGCGGTTCATTCCGCTGTGGCAACCCCTGATTAATAAAGGGTTTACGCCGAAAAGAAAATGAATGAATGTATTTGAATTTGAACTTATTTATTTATTGAATGGGATAGACCCTTAAGATTAATCATCTCATTTTCGAGGGGGTCCCTAAATAAATGAATAATAATAATAATGCATTTCTTATAGTTAATAAACTTTAAATCAGTATATTAAAGTGACTTCTGAAGGATCATGTGACACTGTAAATTGAAGTATAAAATTATAGGTGGGCATAGATTCATTTTTTAAATCTAGATTAATCTCACTGTAATCTTGGAATTAATCCAGATTATAATGGCTCATTTGAATTCTGCTGAAGGCATTCAGAATATGTGTGCTACCCAAATAATGGCTAAAAGTAAGTCTTTGGGAACGGGTTTCTCAAGCCAGGTGGTGCATTAGATCAGGGGCTCATCTGCTGTTTACAAAAAGCAACTGCTTGAGAAACTGTTCTACTATGATAATTGGTGATAAAAATAAATGATGTTCAATAAGATGTACTTGTGTTTACTAACTGTTGATTCAGTTAAACATCAATGTTGAACTGTAGGCCTACATAAGCTCCAAACAGCTATTTTTAATGACCTTAATCCGACTAAAGTCATCACTGAACTAAACAGAAAGATGTAGAGTATGCAGATATTAGTGGCATTATTGAAGTAAACACCGCAATCAAACTATTACCGTCATGTGTGTCCATGTAAGCGTAGTCAAAGTAAGTGTCTTCAAAGTAAGTGAAAGATCCAGAAGGGCATCCTGCTGATTTGATTCAGAAGGGCACTTTTTTTGTCAGACGGCTCACTGGTCAGGTATACATCCGCACTAAAATATTAAGATAAAAGTCATTATAGATTGTGTAGAATAGACCCAGCTTCCAACCCAACTTTGAGAACAGATTAATGGCGATATTTTTTTTTACTTGCCCGATAAGAGTCTCGTGAACACAGCACGTTAACGTCGATAACGGCCCACCACTAATAAAAATAATTATACATTCAAATGTATTCAAACAGAAAGTCATTGTTTAAAAGTATAAAACCATTTGTACAATTTTACAATCACATAAATGACCAAAACAGACTCGATCAAAATCAAGAATTGAGCGCTAAACTCCACTGACTGGCGAATTTATCCTCAGCGTTTATCAGTCAGATTGTGTGAAATGCTGCTGCTCTGGCAGGTTTGTGCTGCAGATCTACTGACATCACAGACACTGAGGAGTGACTGACAGCAGTGATGATGTCAGCTAGTTGTCAAGAATACACCTTACAGTCTCATCAGCAGCAGTGCATTGCTGACAGCAGGAATCTCTCTCTCTGTGTGTGTGTGTGTGTGTGTCTGTGTGTCTGTGTGTCTGTGTGTGTGTGTGTGTGTGTGTGTGTCTGTGTCTGTGTCTGTGTGTGTGTGTGTCTGTGTGTGTGTGTGTGTGTGTGTGTGTGTGTGTGTGTGTGTGTGTGTGTGTGTGTGTGTGTGTGTGTGTAAATGACTTTTGACAACACTACCCAATACCAATATCGCATACGGCATATTTTTCCAATATCATGCAGCCCTTATCAAAAGCATTATATGGTTTAGAGTAATTACAAAATGGCAGTAAGTGTGGAATTTAATTAAATACACATGCACAGCCAGTTTAAAGTGTAATTAAAATAAAAAATAAAAATTTTATAAAATACATAATAATAGTAGTAATAACAACAACGACAATATAAATAAATAAACAAACAAACAAACAAATAAATAAATAAAAACTTTGAAGGTTAGACCATCTAAAACATAAATTCTGTCTTCATTTAATTAATAAATAAACTACATTAAAAACAAAATATATTTTGTATAAAAATATACATAATACTAATAATAATAACAATAATTATAATAATAATAAAGCAAGCACGGTGGCACAGTGGGTAGCACAATCGCCTCACAGCAAGAAGGCTGCTGGTTCAAGCCCCGGCTGGGTCAGGGTCAGTGGGCATTTCTGTGTGGAGTTTGCATGCTCTCTCCATGTTGGCATGGGTTTCCTCCGGGTGCTCTGGTTTCCCCCACAGTCTAAAGACATACGGTATAGGTGATTTGGGTAGGCTCAATTGTCCGTAGTGTATGTGTGTGAATGTGCGTATGGATGTTTCTCAGTGATGGGTTGCGGCTGGAAGGGCATCCACTGCGTATAACATATGCTGGATAAGTTGGCGGTTCATTCCACTGTGGCGACCCCAGATTAGTAAAGGGACTAAGCCGAAAAGAAAATGAATGAATGAATGAATAATAATAAATAAATACATTTGCAATCAGAATTACTGAACCCCCTTTGAATTTTTTTTTCTTTTTTAAATATTTCCCAAATGATGTTTAACAGAGCAAGGAAATTTTCACAGTATGTCTGATAATATTTTTTTCTTCTGGAGAAAGTCTTATTTGTTTTATTTTGGCTAGAATAAAAGCAGTTTTTAATTTTTAAAACCCATTTTAAAAGGTCAATATTATTAACCCCTTTAAGCTATTTAATTTTTCAATAGTCTACAGAACAAACCATCATTATACAATAACTTGCCTAATTACCCTAACCTGCCTAGTTAACCTAATTAACCTAGTTAAGCCTTTAAATGTCACTTTAAGCTGTATAGAAGTGTCTTGAAAAATATCTAGTCAAATATTATTTACTGTCATTATGTCAAAGATAAAATAAATCAGTTAAAACTATTATGTTTAGAAATGTGTTGAAAAAAATCTCTCCGTTAAACAGAAATTGGGGAAAAAAATAAACAGGGGGGCTAATAAATCAGGGGGTTGAACAATTCTGATTGCAACTGTAAATATCTATTTTGAAGGGAAGACCATCTTTTGATCTCTGTGCAATGATACGGTCATATTATCATGATAATGGTAGCTATCATGGTTTACCAAAATATATTTTTTTGTGAGTTCAGAGTCAGAAAGGTTTAAAAAGACATAACAGTGAGTAAAATGAAGACATTACCTTTTGATTCAAATTTAGTTATAATTCATTTTAAATTTTTCATTACATTAAGCAGTTTTAGAATATTTACAGAATAAAAGTTTGATGATTTAACATTAAAATAAACTAAAAACCCTGTATTCAAAATTAAGTGACTGTGAGATTGTTGAAATAACAATTTTCAAAATTATTTTAATATGTTTAAACATTAAAATACACATGAAATACTTTTGAAATATTCATTTAATTAAATATTCATATTTGTTTTAAATACACAACATTTAAATAATGAATTATTAGTTAAAAATAATACAATTTACATTCAATTATAAATGCAATATAATGCAAAAATACCATAAAATTCTACCTAATAATATAATATAATATAATATAATATAATATAATATAATATAATATA
>CAIGQZ010014538.1:1314622-1326940 GCA_903798205.1 Danio tinwini
CACACACACACACACACACACACACACACACACACACACACACACCTCTCTCTCTCTCTCTCTCTCACTTACACACACACCCACACAAGATGTGATCTGAATCCCAATGCAGTGTCTGATCCTGCAGCTCTAATTGGCCGAAGGAGCAGGAAATTAACGCATTCCAACTCACACAACATCTCAAACAACCAATAGAAAGCACCGGCAGCATCAGACTCAACCAATCAGAATCTCAGTTCCTAATGAGGGCATCAGCTATTGGACAAATAATGGTGTTTGTCTGGAAACAGCCCTATCAGCACTGCCACATGTGACAAACAAAGAGCCTCTTGTCAAAGGAGAGATTTTATACAGCAAGAGCTGAAATTACAGGCCTGACCTGAGGTCAGTGTTTACACCATGACAAATAAAGCCTGCAAATGAAGCTTTTCATGGTGATGTAATAGAAGAACATATTCGGTTCCTCTGAGTACCTTTTGGTGAATAGCAAAATTATTTTTGGTCATATTTTTAATAATCTGATGAATTTGTGCATTTTTAAATGGGATAGATGATAAAGGTTCTTTAAGGAATTAAATATTTTTATATATTTATAAGAGTGTACAGTACATCATTCCCTCTGGCATGTTGATCCACATCTAAAGGCTCGTACACTGGGACACTTTTTGTTTGCGTTTATCGTCAGCGTTTTCCAAGATGATTTTCCGGATTCAAACCCAAGCGATTATTCACTGGCGTCGAGCAGAAGAGTATGCAAAATCACTCCTTGACATTAGATGGCGCTACACAACTTTAAGCTCCTGGCACCCGCTTGTAACACAGAGATAGAAGACATTTTAGATTATTGTTCACCAGTGCAATAAGCAGTTCCACGTTCATCATGCCTCTGGGCATCTTCTTCAATGTGCGCTCGCATTGACAGTGTTGCGCTTGAGCGTCTCCAAGTGCTGTTTACTGTAACTTCAGCAGCTGAACACGTGAACAAAAGTGCCCTTTATTTAGTCACGAGGCATTAAGCGTCAACAGAAAACGCGAGTAAAAAACGTCTCAGTGTGCATGGGCCTTAAGGGTGCTTTCACATCTAGACTTTTGTTTCGGGACCTGCCGCGTTTCCACAGTTAGCGCAGTTCGTTTGGCATATGTGAATTCAGTAATCATGCTCAGACCCACACCAAAACAATTGGTCCGAGATCGCCTGTTTGAGGTGGTCTCGGCTCGATTGAAACGAACTCGGGAGCGGATCGATTGTAGTGAAAAGCAATCCGAACCAGGCTATATCACAGAGTATTATAGATATGTAATAGGCATATATACAGCTATGAAGAGAGAATGATAAGTAGGGTGGGATGTCATTCCTACCAGTAAATATGCGTTTCATGTCAAATACGAAAGTGAAAGCATGTTAACTATTAATGAGAGCTGTTTATCCAATAGGAAAATTGACCAAACAGCAGTCTTGGTTTATCTGTTATATCTCTCTATAATGTAAAGCCTGTAATGCTTAAGCCGACTGTTATGTATGAGAAAGTCTTGCCTTTGATTTATATTTGGTGACCATGTCTGTGGGTGTCACCATTACAAATTAAAGCACAGCTTTTTGCATATATTTCTCATTGTAATAAATTAAAATAAGAATGCATGATAGCTGAGCAGGACTCCTCACAATAAATCCAAAAACACCAATGTGAGGAGAATTTACTCACACGTGACTTGTTTTAGGTCTTTTGGTCCGTTTAGACACTTTGCCGTCTGAAAGCGAACCACACCAAGAACAAAGAGCAACAATGTAACAATTTTAATCTCTGTTTCGGAACAAAAGAATCGATCCACAGGTGTGAAAGCAGCCTAAATCTCTCTGATTAGACATTGTGACCAGGGCTTGACATTAACTTTTTGATCACTATGAAGCCACTGTGGCTAGTAGTTTTCCAACATTCCTAGCCACTTGCCATTTTCACTAACCACAATTTTGTTGTTGGGAAAATATATTTTATAAGCATTAAATTTGGTTTTGACATACTAAAATGACTTGATTTAGATGTTGTGTTATGTCCACATGCCTCCTCATTCATTCACTTCTTTTGTTGTTGTGTATGAGCTTGCTCAATGATCATAAGCAAATTGGTTGCGCTTTCATGTTATCACATCGCAATTAGTTTTATTTCACATGACTTTCCAAGGCTCAACACTAAGAATTTACACAAATTTTCTCTAGCCACATCAAAAATAAAAAGTAAACAGCTAGCCTAAAATAACTGTGAGCAAAAAAAGCATGTGAAAAACACACCGTGTGCAATAATTAAAGGATGATCACAAGGTTAAAGCTAAAGCAACCTGCTGCTTACAGAAAGACCTTAAAAAAAACTGGAGCCTTGATTGCAGCAGGACTGTAGGTGCACGAGTGTTGCACGAGTGTTGCTTTAGGTCCAGTCTATTTAAAAGGTGAAATCAAATATTCTTGTTGAGATTGATCGATGAAGCATTTATCAGGATATATGGCACTGTCGTGTCCATCTTAATCTATTAGGACACACCAAAACAAATTAGGAGCTTTTCAAATAGCTCAAAAGGCACACTGAAAAGGCAAAGGTGCAGTATGCAAGTTTGACACCCAGTGGTTGAACTAGGTATTGCACTCGCTGATCAAAACACATTTTCACTCGGCTCTTCCTCTACACAAGCGCAGGTTGCCATTATTAGCGTGAGTGTGCCTGACTATCAAGCCTAAAGGCTGATTTGAGCCGTTTTCGAACTAAAAGCTACGGTAGAAGAAATATTTACCATACTAAAAGGAGTTTTTGTCCTAACTAAAACCTGAAATTTATATTTTAGAAACGGCTTCTATTACTCACAGGTGAACAACAGGATAAATGACAATGATCAACTCAAGTACACCTTATGTGTTTTATTCAGTGTTAAAATGCTTATAATGTAAGTTTGAATGCCATTTTACATGACACCTATTGCCATACTACTGAAAGCAGCAGTAGATATAAAATAAATAAAATAAGCCGCCTGAAATTAAACTTTAGATTTACTGCAAACCAACACATATTCAACATCTACATTTAATAATGTTTAAGTGGTTTAATATGCATTAATTAGATTATAAACCTTACCATTTCGTTGGAGTGCAGTGAGTGCACTATTCTGTGCTTCTAAATGGCCGTATTTAAATTTCTGTCGTGTTTCCTCTGGTGCAAACAGCCAAATCTCATCACATAGCATGTTGTTAGAACACGGGTAGGGATGCAACGATTGTAGATTTTAGTTGTATAATTATAGTCTGAGGAATAATCACGATTTCATGGTTATCACGATTATTATGCATTCATTGATTTCAAAACACTACTAGAATTATTTTTTTTTATTTTAAAGTGTTATTTATTGCGGCTCAGTAACCAATTAATACAGCACAAAATAAAAATCAAAACAAACAATAGTCCGTTTCTCTTTGGACTTAAAGTTTCTGGCTTTTAAACATAAGTAATAATTTTACACTGAAAATAAACGACAAAACAATTAACAAAAAAATAAATAAGAATAAATTAAAACAATTGTGTTTGTCTAATGTAAATCTAAGCATCATATTAGCTAAGTATTTCCCTTTTAAAGAGAACAAATGTAGTCCCCTTTGCATGCAGCGTTCGCCTCCATTGGAAATAACAATCTTGCGCGCACAAAAGATGCAACGTGTGAACGGCCCTTAGTTGATAGCCTCAGCTGTAGTTATTCCAGCGTGCATGCGTATTAGTCTCAGTGTACAAGCTCGGAACTTTAAACTAACGCACAGTTGGCATATGCAGAAACGCTGTGTTGAGAAGTCTTTACAATTAATTAATAGTGATGAATTAAATCACGGTTAAAAGAGAAATCGATTAATCGTTTTATCCCTAGACACGGGGTTAAAATATATCCCGCTTACCTAATGTTTACATTTTTAATGTTCATATCATTTGCTAATTAATAACCTCAAGTGGAACTTTAAATCTGTGTCTCATTTCGGAGTCTGCTACCGTCCACCAGAGGTTGCATATTGGTCACGGTTGTATATTTTGAGAGCCTTACTTACTGAATAAATGAAATACGATGTTTTCCATGAATGCAAGCCGGGGTGCTGAAATATAATTGGCTAAACTGGTATTGGGCGGGTTAAAGAGACCAAAACAAAGACACATAACGCACATTTTCAAAGCAGAGTATTTGACTTTAGCATTGTTTTTCAGATAAACAAGAATGTTCACTTATCATGTTTCTTAAATATCTGCAAACACATTACAGTATTTTTATGCTTTAGAAGAGTTGAAAGCTTACATACAGCACCTTTAACATTATTTGTCAAGCACTAGGGATGCACCGATCCCAATACTTGGATCGGATATCGGTTCGATACTGCATATTTTTGCCAGCTGGTACCGATCCAAATCCGATCTTGCGCGTGCGCTATATTCTATGTAATTTACAAGCCAACAAAAGCCATGAAGGTTGCCTATTATAAGGCACTAGAAAGTTGTCATGTAGGCCTACTATATCCAAAATGTTCTTGAGCCATTCTATAGTTTAATGTGAAGTACAGATGAATATTCAAGTGCTTAAATTTATGTTTCGTTCAGCGCTTCCCACTGCTGCACCTGTCAATCATTCTCCATTCATTCACTATTCAAACTGTGTCGTGTTCATGACAACACGAAAAACTCTTTGAAAAAAGACTATTTGTTCCTGTTAGTTTTAATAATCGGTGTGGAGAAATGTATTTAGTTTTGCATTAAATGGGTTCATTTTGACCTGTAACATGAAGTTTATTGCTGTTTTTGAATCATGTTACGCTGTGTCTGATAGATCAGCAGATCACATTCAGAAGAGATGGTTATTACCTGCTCTTTACACACAAAGTAGGCCTACCTGAAACTTTAAATGAGAAAAGGCTCAATAATACATTGGACAGATCCTTAACGCACTGATTTCTTCCCTTTGTGCTGCTGTTTTGAAAGTGTCCGCATATACCAGAGGGCTGCGCACATGAATCAAGCACTTCATCAAGCGCACCGGCTGCGCAAAAGCTACGTGCGCCGCTCCGTAAAATTATTCTCATAAAGAGTTTCTGTACTCCATTCTTCCGACTGAGTTTATTCTTTCGAGGTGAATACGTTAAGTGCTGCTTGTAAAGCCTGGCTCATTGTGGTCAAAGTAGTTCATTAAATTAATAAAAGTGAAACTGACGGGCGCAATATGGATTGTTATTAACATTAATAATTTAGCCTAATATAGGCTACTCTGAAACTGTGAACATTTCACTGTCATTTAATTTATATATATTTTTTTTATTTAACAGATGTGTTTGTGCACTGAAGCATGAGCGGACCTTGATTTTAACTTTACCTCAAATATTATTTTTTATTTTGTGGATAAATGACCAATAAAAAATACGTTAAATAACCAAAAATTATACCAAATGAAATTTGTGTCAAAAATTTTTTTTTTCAGGCAGAAAATCATCTTTCAGTTTCTCCATCTCACTCGCGGCGAGTTTAGGCGAGGGAATGTTTATTTAGTAAAACTCAGACAGTTTAGTTCAGTCTGCTTCAAACCTGCAGGAAAATATCAGGCTTTGCTAACTTTCCAGTGTTGTTATTTTTACTAAAGAAGATATATTATTTGAGCACCAGAACTATAAAAAATGTATTAGGTTTAAAAAAAAAAAAAATTAAAAGGCACAGTACCGGGATCGGATCGGTCGATACTCAGAATTTTTGTATTGGGATCGGATCGATTACAAAAAAATGGTATCGGTGCATCCCTATCAAGCACTGATAAAAATCCAGAAAGATTATTTACATTTCAGAGCATCTGGAGATATGAAACACAGAGACATCAAGTCTGACAATCTAGACAAAGATCTACCTTTAATTTATCTCCAAATTCATTTATGCAAAGCCATGCCAGACTAAAAGACAATAAACCTATCATTCCATTCACTCTCACAGCTTGCTTATTACAGACCTCTCAAGTAACCTCATCAGATCTGACAGTCCAGCCATCTTGCATTTAATCATTTAATCTACAAACACACGCACTAAACCTGCCTTACTGTCACACACACATGCTTGTTTTGAAGGTTTTTATACTCTAAAAAACTGCTTATTATATGGCCTTACCCTAACATCAGGTCCTAATTAGAGAACACCAGAGGATTCCGGCGACAAACAATTTGTGTCCGCACCAAAAGCAACGCATCCCGACAGAAACGTTTAAATACCAGCCATTCATGCAAATACCAGCCACTGCACTCCCGATGGGGTTATAATCTAATGAATACATATTTAACCTATTTAACATTATTAAAAGTACATGAGCTGAGTGACTGATGCTGTTGGTTTGCACTGAATCACTTTCATTTTCAAACTACCGTCGTCATGATACTGGAATTCGCTACCAATCGGTACAGAAATTTTAGAGACGTCCATTTCCCACAAACATTTGAGCGCTGTTGAGCTCGTCCTAAACTGCGCTGATTTGCCATTGTGTTCACGTGCTCAACAGAAATGACTGTGATTGGCCGTGAAAGTCATCAGTTGACCAAACTCGCCGCTGTTTATTGAGTGTAACGACAGATACAGGGACACTGGAGCGTTTCAAAGGGCTTACTCACACTATGGCATCCGAAGCGTGCCATAGTTTCTTGGTTTTTTTTGACAAGTCTGAGTGCTCTGAATCAGGTCCAGGCTTGGTTCAGTTGGCCGGTCCTGGCCCGGTTGGAAGAAGTGTGCCAGAACGCAGTTCAGTTAGGCTTTGGCGCGTTACACTTGTACACTCTCAGAAATGAAGGTACATGAGCTGTCACTGGGGTGGAACCTTTTCAAAAGTTCTTCCATTTTAATACCTCAAGGGTACATATTAGTACCTAAAAAGTACAAAACTGTTCCTCTAAATATTTTTTAGGTACTAATATATACTTTTAAGGTACCAATATGTATCCTTTAAGTACATTGGTACTTAAGTTTTAAGTACATTGGTACTTTATGATTATACTGGCATTGTGCAGGTTAACTTTACCTAAACAACGACAGCGTTCCGGCACGGAAAAAAACATTTTCAAAGCAGAATATCTGACTTCAGCATTGTTTTTCAGTTAAACAAGTATGTTCACTTGGGGTGTTTCTTAAATATCTGCACACATATTATGATATTTTATGCTTTAGAAAAACGTACATACCACACCTTTGATTTAAAGCAAAAATCACTTTTATTAAAAGTTTAAACACAGTTGTATGGTAAGATTGTGTGAATATATCCTACGGGCAAAAAAATAATTGATCCTATTGTTTAGAATCACAGATCACACTTCTTAAAAACTGCACCAATAATCTCCTTATATTATTCAATCATTCATTTTCCTGGCTTAGTCCCTTACTTATCACAGGTCGCCACAGCAGACTGAACCTCCAACTATATTCCAGCTTATTTTTTACAAAGCAGATGCCCTTTCTCATTTTAAAAGAGAAAAATAGACACGTTATAGATGTGACCAAAAATGTCTGAGAGTTTGTAGTATACAGTACAACATTGTACTAAACTGCACAACCCAAAAGAAACAACGCTAATCAAAAGGATCAGAGTTGGCTCTCTGTAGAACAAACATGACTGATTTTTTTTTATTTATTTATTTGCATATATGTGGGAAAAGCTTGGTTATGGATGTGACATTTTTTTCTTTTATGGATGTGACTGATGTGAAGTTGCCACTTGTGCTACTTTGGTAGATCAAATATAATAGTTTGAAAACATTGAGAGACATTTATCACACAGTACTGTAAAATAGAGCTGCACGATTCTGGCTAAAATGAGAATCGCTATCTTTTTTGCTTAACATAAAGATCACGATTTTCTCGCAATTCTGTAGATGTAAAATAAAGGTTAATATGAGTCGGCTCTTATTATTGTTAATTCAGAATACAACCATTCATAATTCTGATGTTGAATAATTGTGTTTGAGACGTATGCTTGCAATCTGTCATTGACAACATTATCAGACCATTTTTTCTACTGCTAAAATGAGACATTTTGTCATTATCAGATTCCCTCTTGTATTAAATTCAACTTTATATAGACTAGAGTAGTTATACTGACACTGTTAAACATTTATTCTCATGCACAGCACTCTGTGTGCGCTATGAAAGAAAAACGTATCAAATGCTTATCTCGTAATCATAACTCTAAAATGCGATAAGATCATTTAAATGATTTGGTTTCATTTTTACTGCTAAGTGCGGTTCATACTTCCCGCGCGGCTCCCAAACGATCGCTCTGTGCCACAAACTGAATGTTATTTACAACTTTATTACCTGTTATTCAGTCTATGCAGGTTCTGCTCACTAAAGTAGACTTCATTCACAGGCGTGCGCCCACCCTCTCTGTGGTAACAGCTCACGGTCAGCTCACGTCACGTGTGATTTCGTGGCCACGAATACATCATTACATGAAGACAGAAATGACATTTTTGGGGTGAATTATACCTTATAAATACAGTATATGACTCTTTCAACACCATTTGGAGGTGTCCACGTTGCTGAACATAATATGTAAAACAACGTGAAGGCTTGTGCGGCCGTCTTTGCTTCTCTCCTGAACTTGAAAAATATGATTGGCAGAATCGTATAAATGCTGGATTATGATCGTCTAGGGGGTTGAATTGAGATTGCGATATTTTTACGATTAATTGTGCAGCTCTACTGTAAAATACAAGCCTATGCAAAAAACCTAGAAAGGGTTTCGCTATTTTGGTGAAAACTTTTTTTTTCATGGGAAGGTTGACAATTGCATGGAATTGCTTGTTTTGTTTAGAATCAGAAAGAGCTTTATTGCTAGGTATGTTCACGAGGAATTTGTTTTGGTTACAGTGCAACAGAATTACAGAGACAGGACAAAGAACAGATAATATATTTTAAAAATAAAAGTAGTGAACGCAAATATACAAATTGACAAGTGTATGTACAGCTCTTTTCCTATATACAATGTTGTGCAGCTGCTATGTGCAAATTGGCATGTAAAGTGTGTTGTTTAATTTACTTTATTTATTTATTTATTTGACATGGACATCACAATTACACTGGACAACCGAATGCATTTAAGTGTTTTAGCAAACTTGATCATTTTTAACACTTGTCCACAGGAGGCTTGACAAAACGGAAATATAATATTACATATACACAACATTAAAATTAAGTGTGTCTGTGTATAAAAAAGTGTATAGCACGTAGTGATGTTGGTTCCACAATAATTATCATTAAGTGTTCATGAGATTAATTGCCTGAGGGCAGAAACTGTTTCAGTGTCGGGCTGTTCTGGTGCACAGTGCTCTGTAGCGTCGACCAGAAGGTAAAAGTTCAAAGAGGCAGTGTGCTGGGTGTGAGGAGTCCAGAGTGATTTTAGCAGCCCTACTGCTCGCTCTGGATAAGTACAGTTGTCGGAGAGTAGGGAGGGTTGTACCAATGATTCGCTCAGCAGTCCGAACTATTCGACGTAGTCTTCAGAGGTCAGATTTGGTAGCAGAGCTAAACCAGACTTGTTAAACTTAATAAAAATTGGCATTATCGATGCTGTAAAATGACCTTATGAAACAAAACAGTTTCATCCGGTTTCAACAGTTTCATCTTTCACCGGAAGGTTTCAGTGGCTGAACAACACTACTGTGCATTTAACTAGGCCCACACGGAATCTGCGCGTGCAGAATACCGCAGATTTTTAGCCCATCATTAATTCTGTTTATTTACTTGAGTAAATGTGTGTAAATCTGAATTTATTCAGTTTTTAAATCACACATATTTCACATATTAAGGTTTTAGCTATGAGACTCCCAAAATAATTCCGCAGAAATCTGCAGATTTTTACCAAAATTCTCTGCAGAAATTGCAAAAAAACCTCAGCAGATTCCGTCTGGCCCTACATATAACCCATTCATAACAACACAATTTACAACAGCTCTGCGAAACTAAAATAGTTCTAAAACGTAGCATCACCTGTCTAAAAGAAATTCTTCAGCCATGGTGTCGTCCTTCCTCCAGTGTGCAAAACTAACTCCAATATTGATTCAGGATTTTTTAAAGTTTTGATTCAGCATTTGTTTTTACCGCTGTCACTCTCTCTCTCTCTCTCATCTGCATGCACAAACAGCAGATCTGCATAAACGGCTGCAGATGTACAAATACATTTTTTGACAGACAGTTTGGGCTACTTATCAGAATTATGGGAATTATCGGCCCGACAATAATTAATTGGATGAACATTTATTAGTCTTATGCTGTACCCAGAATATAAAAATACATATACACACATTTAGATCATTTATTTACTTTAATTATTACTATTGGAATGTGAAGAGACTTTCAACCAGCACAACAACACACGTTTCTGAAGACGATCCCCTACTGCACCTTTAAAATACTTAACATAAAACCACCTGTAACTTAATACATTGTTCACAGTCAATTAAACAGTGCTAATGTTGTTTTTAAAGTCGAACAGTACTTGCTAATTCAGACAGAGTATTTAAAGTAGCATGGAAAACAACATAGGGACCGTTAAATGAACGAATGTGCGAACAAAAATCCCAACATTACCTCACTACATTGTTCACAATCAATGAAATAGTGCCAATGTTGTTTTGAAGTCACACTTAAATGCGATTTAGACCCAATATCCAAAGTAATAGGTAAACAATAAAGGGACTGTGTCACAATTTGAATGAACAAATGTGCGAATATAAAACCAACTTAGCCTGAATGAAGCAGCAAAGGCAGAAGATCAGGGATGTTTACCCGCATACAGACATCTGTGTGTGCATGTGTGTGTGTTTATGGCCCTGCCCGAGTCTGATGCAACCAGCGGAGATCGATATGATATCAGACCGGTAATACTGTGTCCAGAAGCGGTCAGTCAGCAAGAACAGAGCTCTGCATGAGACTGCAACAATGAACTCATCATGAGGATATTTATTCATCTATACACAGCAACACATCCCAGATCACTTACTACTACTCACACATTCACAGAGGATTCTCCACAAAAACACAGCAGCATTGTGTTTATCGCGGTTCCCTATTTTGCTTTCCGCGGTGAAACAAAAAAAACCCACCGAATCTGAGCTGTCAATCAGAACGTCATCTGATCAAGACGCCGACACCTCAAACAGATGGAACGTTTCGAACAACAAAAGAAGATACAAAGTTGCGGATCACACGAGTGTGTTCAGTGTTCATCCGGCCGCGCTCAGTAAACACACCCGAACAACCGGCCCGTACTCACCGGAGATCTGCGGTCGGGCCTGCGGGGATCGCCGGGAGTCCTGCGGGGTTAAATCCGCCCGGTCATGAGTGTTTCCCGCGGACAGAGAGGCGTCCGGGAGGGAGAGATTAGCCTGCGTCCCTCACACACAGACGCATACACACAGACTCGACTCGCAGGGATGAGAATGCAGGAATGTGACGTTTAGTCCGGTTTGCTGACAGGACGCGCGCACGTGGCAACCGGGGATTGTGGGAAGTGGAGTTCAAAGAGAAGAGTCGTTTATAAGGAATGCCATGTTGAATGGATATTATGTTGTGTTGTAGCCCATTTTTTCCTTCGTTAAAGGGATTGTTCGGCCCAAAATTAAAGTCAAAATTAGTTTTTCCAGATATTTTGCTGGAAATCTGTAACCATTGACATCCATAGTAGGAAAAACAAATGTTACGGAAGTCGACGAAAGCTTTCTTCAAACTACTTCTTTTGTGTTCATCATAATATAGAAACCCAAAGTTTTACAACAAGGAAAGGGTGAGTAAATGATAACAGAATCCTTCTAAAGGGGACCTATTGTGCAAAAATCGTTTTTATAAGGGGTTCAAGCACAGTAGTGTGGCAACGGTGTGTGAATATAGCCAGCTTCTAATGGTAAACTAATGGTATTAATTTTATTTTTCGATTGCGATATCATCACACTTGATAAAAAGTCTGCAGAAACACTTTGACATTCTCCCTTTGTAGGTGACATCAAAGGAGGAAAGCCCATTAGTGACCATCTCTTCCTAATTAGCGTAAGATGTTAGTCTTATTTTTTAATCTGCCACTATGCTGACACACAGGCATTTGTAGCTCCGCCCTCTACTGAAAAGAGCACAATCTCATTTAAATTTAAAGCGACAGTTACCAAAACGATACAATTAGGATCAAAACCTAAAACCTTTCAAAAAGTTAGAAAACATTACCACATTTGTGTGGTATTTTTTTGTGTGTGGCAACTTCACACACACACACACACACACACACACACACACACACACA
>CAIGQZ010014538.1:1395428-1405923 GCA_903798205.1 Danio tinwini
CATAAATAGTCCTCACTTTAGATTAGGTCACAAAACTGGATGAAGTTAATAAAGCATTTATTAACATACACATTAACTATTAGTATATGCCTGAATAATAAGAATTATACATGTTAATTTGAATAGTTTATTAATCATTTACTAACTCAGTCTGAATGATCTTAAAATAGCACAGGGCTTAATATATATATATTTTTTATCACCAGCCACTGTGGCTAGTAGATTTCCAACATTACTAGCCACTCACCATTTTCACTAGCCACACTTTTCTTGTTAAGAAAATATATTTAATATGCATAAATTTGACTTTGACATGCTAAAATGACTTTATTTAAATGTGTTATGTCCACATGCCTTCTCATTCGTTTAACTACTTGTCTGTATTGTGTATTAGCTTGCTCAGTGTGCATAAGCAAATGGGTTGTGTCGCAATACAATCAGTTTTTATTTTACATGACTTTTCAGCGCTCAAAATGAAGGATTTACCAAATTTATCTCTGACCACACCAAATAAGTATTTCTTAGCCAATTTTTTAATGTGTCAAGACATGGAAAATATATCTGTATAGGTGCACTTTTTAAACAAAACTTTTCTTTAAAGGGCACCTATTTTACCCCTTTTTTAAGATGTAATATTAATATTATGGTTCTTCTGAGTGTGCCAGTTTAGGTTCAGTTCAAAACACAATTCAGATTTTTTATTATGATGTGTTAAAAAGTGCCATTTTGGGGGCGTGTACACAGTTCGCTTTTTTAGGGGCGTGTTGCTTCACATGAAAATTAGTTTTGACTTCCCGCCCAACTTAACAAGGGGGCGGAGGCAAGAGCTCCCCTCTTTGTGTATGGCAATAGACAGGCAGACAGAGAGAACCAACATGAGTGAGAGGACCAGCATTCAGCTGTACATGTACGACTCGGGGACAGACCAAGCAGAGACTACAAAATCATTTGTGTCTAATAACCAAGCACACTGAATTAACTTTGACTGAAGGGCATCACACACCGGATGCACCACGACACGGCGCCCACATGACAGTTGAAAGTATCGCACACTTGCAGCGCCGGTCACCTGATACGCCGGTGTCACCTGATAGAAACTTATGTTTAGAATTCAGAAATGCATGCCGCTGCGTGGCGCGTCGCTGCTTGTCGCCGAGCGGCGCTTCTGAGCCACGACACGAAATACCAGATGCGCACATTTGCATGTTATTTAAAATAAAACTATTCAGATTACTGTGGCGCTGCAGAAATATGAAGTGTCCTGAGCAGGGCCAGCGCGTCCATAGAGGTGACCTAGACGGCAGAATAGTGAGCAAACCCCCCGGTCCTCACTTTCATCCACGACACCCACCCGGTCCTCACTTTCATCCGTGACAACGCGAAATGCATGGTGCTGCGCGTCATTAGTTCATTATTTCTAATGGAGGGACGCGCACGTGAGGCAACGCGCTCGCACTTTCCAGCTGCACCTAGTTAATTTGACAGGGAGCTTCTGTGACTGTAGGAAATGCAAACCGCTGAAGTTCAAGGAAGACGCAATGAAAAGTACACATGTATGCAAACCCACCAAAACTCACAAACACTGGCGACGAGGAAAGCGATAACGTGGTGAATGTTGAGCCCAACGAGCCTTACATCTAAAAATAGAGCAAGGGTGTTTCACACGCTGAAAATGGCGGACGTGAAACAACATACTGAGGATATGGTAATGCGCACCTGTCAATCAATATTGGTGGGCGGGGGGACCGCACTCCTACGCCAAGTTGCGGTCGATCTCAAAACCGCTCCAATTGGTCCTCCATTTTTATGTTGTCAAATTGAAAAAAAAAAGGACTGAGTGTGTTTATATCACCCCAATATGACGCTCTATACACTACACCTATACATATGTCTGTCCAAACAGCTTGAAAAGTAGATTTTTCACTATAGGTGCCCTTTAAGAAAATGTTAAATGTAATAGAGCCCTGTTACATTATTCCTCCATTTCAGTCAGATAATAATTCCTGCTCTCAGATCCACTGAAATGGCAGGTGACAGTCAAATCAATCAGATCTGTGCTGTCTGAAGCAAAGATGGACACTTTCTGAAAATAAAAAATTACTTAAAAATTGATTGAAACTGAGCTCCATATAAAAACTAAATTGTTCTTTTCTTTTTATTTGTTTAACTACTAAAAAACTATCTTAACTACTAAAAGCTACAGCTATCTTTATGAGGACTTCTCATAACTGCAATGATGTTTCTACTGTTCAGACTGTATATTCTCTCCATCTACCCCTAAACCAACCCTCACAGGACACAATCTGCAGTTTGGCATGTTTAAAATACTTCAATCTGTCAGATTTAGGAGCCGTTTTCTCAATGAAAATTTTTTAAAAGTCCACACAAGGTCAAAATGTACTGTACTGGCTACTGTATATGTCCCCAAAACATTAGGAATACATGGTAGGCACACACACACACACACACACACATTGTACTGCTCAGATGAAAGAGTTTTTGGGTTAAACAAGCTCTGCCAGCGTCGAGAGTCCAGAAAGAGACGCCACACCGAAACAGGCTATTTTAACATCACACTGCCAAAGATGGCCTTACCCATAATCCCTCAGCCAGCAGCCACGCCCTCCCTCCCCGCCAGGCTTCCGATAGCTAGCCGGAGTGATTGCTAGTTGAAGTTCCAGCGAGCGGCGTGTGGTCACCCGTGAGTCTCAGACGGCACACGCCTACAGTCCGCTGGCTGACCGTCTGATGCAGAATCACACTCAGACCACACAGGTAAACACACACAACCACACTGTCACAAGTTTTCACATCTGCGGGTTTCTCAGCAGCAGAAGTCATCAAGCTGGTAAACTGGAGAGTACATCATTCATTCATTTTCCTTCAGATTAGTCTCTTATTCATCAGGGGTCGCTACAGCAGAATGAACTGGCAACTATTCCAGCTTATGTTTTATACAGTTAATGCCCTTTCAGCAGCAACCCAATACTGGGAAACATCCATTCACACTCATACACTACGGCCAATTCAGTTTATTAATTACCTCTATAGCGTAGAGTTTGGACTGTGGGGAAACCGAAGCACTCGGAGGAAACCCACACCACTACAGGGAGAACATGCAAACTCCACACAGAAATACCAACTGACCCAGCTGGGACTCAAATTAAATTTTTGGCATTACAGTTTGCTCATATAACATTAGACTTTTAGGAAAAGAAATGGTGTGAGACTGATAACGGCTGCCAAAAGAGAACTATAGGTGCGTCCCAAATGGCATACTTATGCATTATTCGGTAACACTTTATAATAACTACACACTATGAACCATTTGTCAAGCATTAGCGAATAGTGATTTCCTTATCTGTTAAGCATTAACTCTACATTAATAAACGTTAGTAAGCAGTTTATAACTGCAGCTACAAATGCTGTATTATTGACTTACAACCACATTTATAATGTGCTTAATAATTGTACTTTCATATTTTGTTAATAATTTATTTTTCATTACTAAATTAATTATTGCATTAACAAACCAGTTATTTACTATACAATGAGTTAGTAAATGATTAATAAACTATTCAAATTAACATGTATAATTCTTGTTATTCTATATACTAATAGTTCATTTGTATGTTAATAAATGCTTTATTAACTCAACATCATCCAGTTTTGTGACCTAATCTAAAGTGAGGACTATTTATGCTTTATAAATCCCTTATGAATCAGAATTAAAGGCTCAGTTAAATTCTAAACAGGGAAAAACTTTATTCACTCCTATTCATTTGAAGATGCACAAATAAAACTGCATCAAATAAAAATAAATCTTTGCAACCTTATCTGAAATAAAATGAATGTGCAGTTTAAACATTGCATCATATTATATTGTATGTACTTTTTGACACTCTTGTTATTCAGCAATGTTTAAACTTTACAGTAATTTTACATTTTAGATAAGATTGCAAAAATTATTGTTCATTTAATACCGAGCCTTTAATTGTCATTCATAAGGGATTTAAACAGCATAACTAGTCCTCACTTTAGATTAGGTCACAAAACTGGATGAAGTTAATAAAGCATTTAACTATTAGTATATGCCTGAATAATAAGATATATAAATGTTGATTTCAATAGTTTATTAATCATTTACTAACTCATTCTGAATTATCTTTAAAACTTCCAACTACTCTTAAATACAAATGGTTTGTAAATAATGCAATACTTAATTTAGTAATGAGAAATCAACCAGTCACAAAGTATGCAAGTACAATTATTAAGCACATTATAAATGTGGTTATAAGTCAATAATACAGCACTTGTAGCTGCAGTTATAAACTGCTTACTAACGTCTGTTAATGTAGAGTTAATACTTAACAAATCCACAGCCAAGCAGGGCTGAGCCTGGTCAGTACCTGGATGGGCGACCACATGGGAAAACTAGGTTGCTGTCGGAAGTGGTGTTAGAGAGGCCAGCAGCGGGCGCTCAACCTGCGGTCTGTGTGAGTCCTAATGCCCCAGTATAGTGAAGGGGACACTATACTGTCAGTGGGCGCCGTCTTTCGGATGAGACGTTAAACCGAGGTCCTGACTCTCTGTGGTCATTAAAAATCCCATGGCACTTCTTGTAAAGAGTAGGGGTGTAGCCCCGGTGTCCTGGCTAAATTCCCTCTCGGCCCTTACGATCATGACCTCCCAATCATCCCTTATCCACCAAATTGGCTCTATCACTGTCTCTCCGCTCAACCAATAGCTGGTGTGTGGTGAGGGCACTGGTGCTGTTGTCCTGTGGCTGCCGTCGCATCATCCAAGTGGATGCTGCACATTGGTGGTGGTGTGGAAAGACCCCCCCCCCCCATGATTGTGAAGCGCTTTGGGTGTATGTCCATACACAATAAATCCGCTATATAAATACACATTACATTAACAAATAATGAATTCACTAGATGCTAATGCTTAATAAATGATTTATAGTGTGTAGTTATTAGGGGTGTGAACCTACACTGGTCTCTTGGTTCGGTTCAGTTACGATTATCATGCCATCGATTCGGTTCAATTCGATATCTCGGTGCATCACGGTGCATTGACGATGCTTTTCATACATAATTAGATTTTTTCTTTACAACACAAGAAAAAAAAACAGTATTAAAATCTATAAATATGTTTATATTTAGATATTATTTGTAATACAATTTTGTCCTTTGATACAAGCAGTAATATATATGAACTGTGCCTTTAATCTTACTTGCTCAAAAAAAAAACACTCTTTGTGAATGTTTTAGACAAAACTCCAATACATGCACAGAAGACAGCACGAGCATTCATAACAAATAAACTCATGTAAATATTATCCCGCTTGCTTTTTGAGTGCTGGCAAGTTCTTACACCCCTATGATTGGTCATCGTCTTCACCTGCTCAACAGAAAGGGCTGCGATTAGAAACGAAAGCGCTGTTCACCCATGAGTGACGCGGGAAAAACAGCCGCGGGTCAGTCTATATGCGCATAATACGCGGTTATCAGGTAATCCGTAATAGAATAAATACAATACGATAAACTCGCACCACAGGCACGCTTGTGTCTGGATCCACAAGTAACAGCCGAGAGGAGAGGAAACTTTACCTCACGAACAAGCCAATGGGTCAAATGCTCAAAGTGTGTGTGTGTGGGAGAGAGAGAGAGAGAGAGAGAGAGAGAGAGAGAGGGGCAGAGATGGAGTTTTTCAGCATTTCTCCCTAGTAGTGAAATAGCGGCTTGTGCTTTACCATTCCTCATTGTCAGTGAAAGATTTGCTTTTTAAGTAGTAGGAGTGTTTTATTTACTCACCCTCTCCTCCTTCGCCATAGTATTCTACCGCGACATCGCGCATAGGAGATAAATGACGTCAGTGCGTAATAACCGGTTATGATCTATTACTGAACCGATATCGAATTGTCCCTATCTGCATCGCGGTGCACAGAAGAAACGATTAATTTTGACACCCCTAGTAGTTATTATAAAGTGCTACCCACTATTCTATGCCATTTTGTAGTATAAATACTGTAAGTATTGCATTCACACTAAAAAACTCAAAAAAAAAATTATTACCATTTTCTTATCTCAATATCTTCGTCTTGAAGAACCCCCCACCCACCTCTACTTTCCCTCCTTTTCAGATGGGCGACACGGCCGCCCAGTGATTAGCACTGTTGCCTCACAGCAGGAATGCCACTTGTTTAAGTCCCTACTAAACCAGACGACATTTCTGTGCTGAGTTTCGCTTGTTCTTCCCGTGCTCGCATGGGTTTTCCCCGGGTTCCTCCCACAGTCCAAATAACACACACCCTAGGTAAATTGAACACACAAAATTGATACCACAGTCAAGCTCTTAACAAGTACTCCTCTCCTCAGTCATCCATATCCATCATTTAGCTAGAATAAGCCGGGGGAGTTCATCGAGACCTACCTGAGCTCAAACTCCCCTCTCGCCCTGCAAACGGGAGGGAGCCCAGGGCTCGAGGATTTCATAAGCTCAGGGCTCTCTCCCGGGACAGCATGCCAAACAATCTTTTATTATCAATCATCAGCTAACTGTGAACTCTTGAAGTGCACTTTAAATACCCGGATGATGCACTTATTTAACCATTAAAAAGAAGTGTGTAATGTTGGAAACTTCACACACTCAATGACCACAGCTTTGCTCACATATCGAAAGGGCCGGAGCATTCGGGCACTCATGTTGGATTACTTTGTGGAAGGAAAATTCTCCTACGAGAGTGATTATAGCGCCTCCCGATGGTGAATGCGGTTATACTCATGGCAGGTATTATTTAGTAGTTTAGTCATTCATTTCGCTAATTTGGCAACAGTCAAACGTCATCAGGCAATCGTTTTAAATTTCTGCGTAGTATAAAAACATTAATGTTTTGATGTGGGTGATCATCATAACTACACTTTTTGATGTGCCAAAAACATTTCCTAAAGATTTAGAATAAAGAAATATGAATAAATGCTTATCTTTAAAACACAAATTGTTTAGATTAGATTCAACTTTATTGTCATCACACATGTACAAGTACAAGGAAACGAAATGCAGTTTAGGTCTAACCAGGAGTGCAATAGCAGCAAGTGCAGGATACAGGTATAAGTTATAAAGTGCAGTTATGGAAAAACTATGGTGATATTTACAAATGGATGTACTATGAACATTATATACAGGTTGTGTTAGCTATGAACAGATTTACAATAGATGGATAAATGTACAGGTTGCTATTAATAATCAGAAGTGTGCAGATAGATAAACATAATTACAAATGTATATGTACAGTGAGTGTGTACATAATTACAAATGCACATGTGCAGTAGGTATGTACAGTTCAAATAAATGAGTCAGTGCAATGAATATGTGCAATTTTTAAATGTGCAAATGTTAAGTAGTGCAGTGATTATGAGGAGTCTGAGTTATGAGGAGAGGAGAGTGGGGTGTGTATTAGGGAGGCAAAAAGTCAGTGGGGAGCAGAGTTCAAAAGGGAGACAGCTCTGGGGAAGAAGCTGTTCTTTAGTCTGCTGGTTTTTGTCCGGGGGAGCCTGAAGCGCCTGCCAGAAGGCAGGAGAGAAAACAGTCTGTGAGCAGGGTGAGAGGAATCTTTAAGAATACTGCGTGCTCGGCGCAGACAGTGTTTCCTCTGGATGTCCTCTATGGCTGGCAGTGTGGTCCCTGTGATGCGTTGGGCACTTTTCACCACCCGCTGCAGTGCCTTACGCTCCGCAACAGAGCAGCTTCCATACCAGACTGTGACACAGTTCGTCAGGATGCTTTCTATTGTGCAGCGGTAGAAGTTCACCAAGACGGCTGATGACAGCTGGTTCTTCTTAAGTTGCCTTAAGAAAAATAGGCGCTGGTGAGCCTTCTTGACCAGGCTGGAGGTGTTGGTGGTCCAGGAAAGGTCCTTGGAGATGTGGGTCCCCAGGAACTTGAAGGATGATACAGGCTCGACCGCCATCCCATTGATGTAGATGGGATCATGTGAGCCTGTTCGTCCCTTCCTGAAGTCCACAATGAGCTCCTTGGTCTTGTCGGTGTTAAGGAGCAGATTATTGTTGGTGCACCACGTGGCCAGATGCTGTATCTCCTCCCTGTAGGCAGTCTCATCATTGTTGCTGATTAGACCAATCACTGTGGTGTCATCTGCAAATTTGATGATGGAGTTGGATCTGTTCACAGGCCTACAGTCGATGGTGAAAAGGGAGTAGAGGAAGGGGCTCAGCACACAGCCCTGTGGTACACCAGTGTTGAGTGTGACGGTGGTGGAGCAAATGTGGTCTGATCTAACATTCTGAGGTCTGTTAGTCAGAAAGTCCATAACCCAGTTACAGAGAGACGTGTCTATATCCAGGTCTCTAAGTTTGATCATTAACTTAGAGGGTATGACAGTGTTGAATGCTGAGCTGAAGTCAACAAACAGCATTCGTGCGTAAGTGTTTTTATTGTCCAGGTGTGTGAGTACAGAGTGCAGCGCTATGGAGACTGCATCTTCTGTGCTCCTGTTGCCACGGTAGGCAAACTGATGTGGGTCCAGTGTGGATGGTGGATTTGCATCATATGTCATTAGTAAAAATATTCAATTCAATTCATCTTTATTTGTAGAGCGCTTATACAATGTAGTTTGTGTCAAAGCAGCTTCACATAGAAGATTTTAGTAAATTGAAAGTGTCAGTTCAGTTTTCAGAGTTTAAGTTCAGTTCAGTTTAGCTCAGTTCAGTGTGGGTTAATAATCACTACTGAGAGTCCAAACACTGAAGAGCAAATCCATCGATGCACAGCTCTACAGATCCCGAACCATGCAAGCCAGTGGCGACAGCGGCGAGGACAAAACTTCACCAATTGGCAAAAGTGAAGATTTAAAAAAACCTTGAGAGAAACCAGGCTCAGTTGGGCACGAGCATTTCTCCTATGGCCAAACTGCAGTCTAGGCGCCGAAGGCTGGAGAATGCTGGACCTCAGCGAAGACTCGTCTGTCCTTGGATGCTCTCCACTCCTACATGACCACCACAGCAGCTGCTCAGGATACGGCCTGGTCCAGGATTGTGAAAACCTCAGGATCATCTCGTCACTGGTCTTGAATCGCATCAGTGGCGCTGCATAGTCTGAAGGCCTCAGGATGACTACCCCCAGGTGGAAATAGAGAATAAGAGAATAATTAGCGTAGCTGCTGTTCAAAGTGTATATAAACGAGATGCAAAAAAACCCTGCGTATGGCACACACATGCGTCATACCGCTAAGTGATGCACTGAGTGTATGCTTTGCTAAAAAGATCTAGCTTAATCTAGTTTTAAAAATTGAAATCTGTTAAGGTTTTAATAAAAAAACTGTAGCCTATTCTCATTTATTAGGCAAATAACAAACTGGCAGGGCACATCCAACTGTTCTCAGTCAGAATTTGGCCATTTATATAATGAAAAAAATAAAACATAATAATAATAATAATAATAATAATAATAACAGAAAAATGTAAAGCTTCACATTTTTCCTAACCTCTCTTGTAAAACAAGGTACATTTGAAAATTCATGGATAACAACAAGAGCCAAATTAGTATTCAAATTCATTTTAATATGGGCCGCTTTTGGTGCTTCACACCTTTTTATTGGTAATTTCTTTAGTCACAAGAATAAGGTGCAAGATTT
This sequence comes from Danio tinwini, assembly GCA_903798205.1. NCBI lineage: Eukaryota > Metazoa > Chordata > Actinopteri > Cypriniformes > Danionidae > Danio > Danio tinwini. The sequence goes on from CAIGQZ010014538.1 coordinate 1,405,087, forward strand.
AGAAGAAATGTTACTTGTAAAACGTTTTCTCATTTTTAAAACAACACAGTAGTAAAAGATGACTTCACTTACGTCAGATTGTATGTTTTCTTGCACAGCTGGATGTTGAAAAATAATTGTTTGCATTGACCAAAACTGATTAGCTAAAGCCACGTCAATGTGACAGCCAACAGAGGATTCTGCTTGGTCTTACAGCTTTTTTCAATGGGTTATTTTCACAATTTATGATGGCATAGCAGTCAAAATAGGACAATGAGCTCATTTATGGGACAAATTCTGGACCTTTGTCAGTGAGGGGTGGGTCTTTCGAACCACCCGGATCCCCCTGGCTACAGGCCTGCAAAATACAAATCTACATACACTTAAAAAATGCAGGGTGGTGCAAATGCAGGGCTGACCGCACAGCAGCGTAATGACATCATCTGATTAATATTCAATTATCCATGGAGCAGAATTATATAAAATTAGTAGTAAACTGTTTGTTAAATATGATACGCAATAACTTTCCACTTTTGTTGTGAGCTGCAGGCTTCACACTTTCATGTGTCAAGAGTATTTAGCTATTTATTTAGCTGTACATATTAGATTGGATTTTTTACTATCAGTATATTAACAGTAGCCTAGGCTTATTTTAGTCTCTTAATCGGCGTAAGGAATTTTTTATAAATTTTGCATCAAAAGAGCATTTTGATATCAGTAAAGGTGTCTGCAACTTTTGCATAGCATCAAATCACCGGCATATTAGCTGTCAAAACATGTGCAGGACTGCATAAATCATTATTCTTTTATAAAACAAACAAACAAACAAACAAACAAACAAACAAACAAACAAACAAA
>CAIGQZ010014538.1:1405933-1419512 GCA_903798205.1 Danio tinwini
AAACAAACAAACAAACAAACAAACAAACAAACAAACAAACAAACAAACGGTTGAAAACTGTGCATGTCTATTATCTTACAGTAATTGTACTAAAGCTGGATTGGTACCTTTAAATAGTACACATTTGTCTCTAAAAAATCCATAATAATAAATGTTCTCTTTGATCCCCTTGGGAAAGACCACCCCGTTTTTGGACTTTTATTTATTAAGTTTTATTTATATATATATATTTTTTACTTATATGTATATAAACAAATATATAAAATTATAAACAGCGCCCACTGACAGTATAGTGTCCCCTTTACTTTTTACTGGGGCATTAGGATTCACACAGACCACAGATTGAGCGCCCCCTGTTGGCCTCACTAACACAACCTTCCAACAGCAACCTAGTTTTCCCATGTGGTCTCCCATCTAGGTACTGACCAGGCTCAGCCCTGCTTAGCTTCAGTGAGTAACCAGTCTTGGGCTGCAGGGTGATATGACTGTGGCTGTGTGTGAAATATATATTTTATTCTGACTTGTAAACCCATCCCTTCCATAAGCCATCTCTGCTCTGACTGGCCAGCTGGCAAAGTCTGTTTTGATTGGTCTTTCTATGTGTGAACTGAAGTGACCATTTCAGAGTGTTTGTATGTCATGTGGAGGAGAGGATTATGCAAATGAGTTACTTTGATTGTGCTGACATAAATCAGTAGCAGTTAAAAGATTCGAAAAGATAAAGATTTGTTCGACTCTTGATTTATTTATTTATTTTTTTATTGTGCGCTTTTTTTGCAGACTGATTTCATTAACTAATGGAAGTTCATTAAAAAGTGGCAGTGATGCAGTCAAATAAAATATGGATATGAAATACACTCGCCGGCCACTTTATTAGGTACACCTTACTAGCACCACGTTGGACCCCCTTTTGCCTTCAGAACCACCTTAAACCTTCATGGCATAGATTCAACAAGGTACTGGAAATATTCCTCTGAGGTTTTGCTCCATATTAACGTGATAGCATGCAGATTTGTCGACTGCACATCCATGAAGAAAATCTTCCGTTCCACCACATCCCAAAGGTGCTCTATTGTATTGAGATCTGGTGTCTGAGATGATTCATGCTTTATGACATGCTGCGTTATCCTGCTGGAAGTAGCCATCAGAAGACGGGTACACTGTGGTCGTAAAGGGATGGACATGGTCAGCAACAATACACTCATGTAGGCTGTGTCGTTGACACAATGCTCAATTGGTACTAAGGGGCCCAAAGTGTGCCAAGAAAATATCTTTGGTGAGCCTGTGTGAATTGTAGCCTCAGTTTCCTGTTCTTAGCTGACAGGAGTGGCACCCGGTGTGGTCTTCTGCTGCTGTAGCCAATCCGCCTCAAGGTTGGATGTGTTGTGTTTCTGTTTATTTTACGGTTATGAACGGCATTATGGGATCTTGATCTCTGCTCTGTCGACTTTTGATGGTGGATATTCTGAGTTTGAAACAACATATTAAATAAGAAATAAAATATACAGTTGAAGTCAGACTTACTAGCTCTCCTGAATTATTAGCCCCCTTGTATATTTTCCCCCAATCTCTGTTTAACGAAAAGAAGATTTTTTCCAACCTTTTTCTAAACATGATAGTTTTAATAATTCATTTCTGATTTATTTTATCTTTGCCATGATGACAGCACATAATAGTTTACTGTGCAGTTATTTTAAAAGTGCAGTCTCCTGTCTAAAAGGGGGAGTTGATATTGTTAATTATCTTATTGACTTCTCTGTTTGAAATCTCATAAGGTGTCAAGAAAATGGTGACGTTGTGGATGAACTACCTCATCAACGGTCGAAACTTGCGTTGTTCAAACCACATCAAAGGAAAAAGAGTTAAAAGAAGTCGGTAACCTTTTAAATCTACATCACACTTCCTGTCTTATAAATAACAGAACTTAAAGACGCTTCACGAAATAACAGGAAGAAATATTTCAAGCTCAATGTAGGAATAAAAATTCTTGATTGTTTGATTCCAGCAGATCCAAAATGAACACTCGCCGGACACCAAATACTTGTAGAAAATGTTATTTAAAAGAGAACGAAACTTATCAAGTGGTCAATCAATCAATTAAATATACACTGAGTCTGACTAAAGATCAGACCTGTCGCATCTTCCAAACAGCAGCTTCTTTAATTCATTAAAGAACAGCAGCTACTTCATTTATGTGGTATTCTGTAAAAAATGGCTGGTAAAGAACTGTAAAATTGTTGTTAGAGTAAAAAATTTGTAACATGGCTAACAGTAAGTTTCCTTAAAGAGCCCCTATTATGTTTTTTTGAAAATGACCTTCCATGTAGTGTGTAACACAGCTCTTAGTGAAGTGAAATATCCAGCTAAAGCTTAAATCTAAAAGTGGACAGTTTTTAAAACTATTGATTCATCTATAAAAGAGTCGACTCATAGTGGTTTAAATGAATCGTCTTGATAATGAATCTTCAGCTGTTTCGTCGTTACGTCGTCGCGAAACATAATGGTTATGCGCGCAGACCCGGCAAAATTCAAACCTGCGGCCCCGCCCACTAACACAGCAGCAAGACGCTCATGAAGACGCTGTGTTTACCTGGATATTATTGGAAGTGTGAAGGAAAGGAGTCGTTCAGAAATCTGCACGCTTAGTTTCTGCCTCCATCTTGTAATGGACAGACGACACCAGGGGTGCAGGCAAAATAAGGACAAATTATTAGGTACACCGGCTGACTGCTGAACGCTGGAAAAGGCTTGCGAATGGAGAGCGGGAGCACGCAGAGATAGCTTGTCAGAGGACAGAGGATGCTACAACCTCCTGGCTGGGGATGTGATCGTTTAGAAAAGCAGAGTACAGGTAAGCACTTAGAACATATAGCAGTTCACGGACGAGGTGCCACAGCAATGATTGCAAATAGAAATGATCTACATGTTTTGTTACTAGTAACCGCGTGTACTGTATCAGGTTAACTCTTTATATTCTCATATCGCGTCTAATGCAACGTTGTAAACGCGACGCGTGCTGCTTTGTTTACAGATTTAAATGCTTTCGTGAGCTCGCTCCACTGCCATTTGTCGTTGCTATGGCCACTGTTAGCTGATCCTGCACACGTGAACGGTCAAGGTTCAGAATAGTTCAGCTTTTGCTGCTGTGTGGATTAAAACTGAATGTGTGTCATACTTAACATAAGCAATAAGCTTGTGTTTAACTGCACTGCTTTCAGTGCTGAGGTGTCTGAATAACACTGTTGAGAAGCGGGTACTGTTTACTGTGGTGTTAGTAAGTTTACTTTGAAGCGTGTTTCGGGCGTCCACTGCGATCGGATCCTATACCAATGTTGGCGACCCGGGGGCTTGATAAACCATGCTGGGCATTTTACTGTCTCGCGCTGAACGCTGTCGACCAATAGAAACAGGCTGTCATCAGTCCAATCAGCGCAGATTAGCTTCGCGCTAAGCAGGGGTTTGGGAACAAATGAATCGCTGAACAATTCATATGGGAGTCGCTGGGATAATTAGGTAAAATTAAATGCATATTATAAGACCATGAACGTGTTTTTAGACCTTGCATACATATCAGTATGTTGTTGGAGACCCATAAAACCGAAATATGACCCTTTTCAATGTGTAATAGGGGCTCTTTAATATACACTACCTGACAAAAGTCTTGTCGCCTATCCAAGTTTTAAGAACAACAAATAATAGCTTCTAGTTGATCATTTGGTATCAGAGGGGCTTATATGAAAGGCAAAGGCCTCTAGATTACGCCTATTTTAGCAAAATAAAATATGATCATGCCTTGATTTTTAATTGTTTAATTAGGACAGTAAGAATAGAATATAAAGTATAGAATATAAAGTATAGAATATAAAGTCATGCTGCAGTGGAAACAGAATGAATATTGTGTCTGACTCCATCATGAGCTTGAAGGACTGCATCCATACATCACTGCAGTGACTCAAATCACTTATTAATAAAGTCATCTGGAATGGCAAAGAAATAATTCATGCAGGACTCCCAGAGTTCATCAAGATTCTTTAGATTCATCTTGAATGCCTCCTCCTTCATCTTACCCCAAACATGCTCAATAATGTTCATGTCTGGTGACTGGGCATGGGCCGGTATAAGATGACAGTATGATAACCTTGGATAAAAATATCACGGTTTACGGTATTGTGATTACTGCTTTAAAATATATTATATTTTAAAATGTCTGGGTAAAAAACTAACACTTTTTCCCCTTTGAACACAATATATTTTATTTTGAGAAACATTTTAAATATTTTGGAGCAGTAAACATGTCAGGCTAAATAATTCAAATAAATCATTGACTTCTGCAGTCTTCATTAGTTTCAAACACACACATTTCTTTACAATTTAAAACTGCATCTTTGGATATGGTTTCAGCTGGAGATACTGTTGTCCTAAAATACAAAAAAAAAAGTTAATAAAAAAATCTTACACATACTGTAGGAACGGTATAGCAGAAAATCTTGGCGGTTTTAAAACCTTGACTTTTCCAAACTGCGGTAAACCTTGAAAATGGTTATCGTCCCATGCCTACTGGTGAATGGGCTGGCCAATCCTGGAGCACCTTGATCTTCTTTGCTTTCAGGAGCTTTGATGTGGAGGCTGAAGTATGAGGAGCGCTATCCTGCTGAAGAGTTTGCCCTCTCCTGTGGTTTGTAATGCGATGGGCAGCACAAATGTCCTGATTCCTCAAGCTGTTGATGTTGATCAACCACTCTGCAGATCTCTCGCACGCCCCCATACTGAATGTAACTCCAAACCATGATTTCTCCTTCACCAAACTTGACTGATTTCTGTGAGAATCTTGGCTCCATGCAGGTTCCAGTTGGTCTTCTGCAGTATTTGTGATGATTGGGATGCAGTTCAACAGATGATTCATCAGAAAAATCCACCTTCTCACACTTTTCCAAATGATCAACTAGAAGTCGAGTTATTATTTGTTGCTCTTACAACTGGGATCCACGACAAGACTTTTGTCAGGTAGCGTATGTGGTTAATAACCGTAAATGGACTTTCCCAGAATGTCCTACATGACTTTTTATGTTTTTTGTTGACATTACTGTGGTACTTTTTTCCTCATCAGTGAGGTAAATTACAGTTTTAATGGTGATAAATTAATCATATTAATAAAATTAATCTGTATTAATAAAATACAGAGGTTTACTTAAAAAATTTAGAAAAATCTTTTGTGGGTTTCTACCATATTTTTAATGCTAAAATGCTGGCAGTTGCATTTTTTTTTACCTTAAACTTGACAGTTTTAGTTTTTTTTACAGTGTAGACTATTCCAAAGCAGTTTGTTTGTGGTAATCTTAGCAGTTTGCCACAAATCTTTGCTAGAATTCTTCATTGGAAATGGTGAATTTATTGTAAGGACAATCAATGACCTGTGACAGGACAATTGCGGTAACAATTAAACAATCAGTTATTCATGTATAATTTGTATAATACATGTATATTTCTATGTCTGTTTTAAACAAAGTAAAAGCAAAAACATTTAAATGAACCAAAACTCTCATGATTTACATGCAATAACATTGACTTAGGAAACACCTTGAATATTATTTGCATTAAGTCATTCATCCTTATTTTATTTTTATCAGAATTGATTTTAAAATTATATTATTTGTTTACAAAGCCGTCTATAATCTTGCTCCTCAGTATCTTACAGACTTGCTTTGTCCGTATACCACCTCCCGATCATTGAGATCTTATGACCTCAACTTACTCACCGTGCCCAGAACACACCTTAAAAAACGAGTTGATCGAGCGTTTGCTGTTGCTGGTCCTAAACTCTGAAACACCCTACCAATTAACATTAGACTTTCCCCCTCCATTTCTGTGTTTAGGTCTGTTTTAAAGACCTATCTATTTTCTCTTGCTTTTAATACTCCTTGATTACTGTTTTATTGCTTTTATTTGTTAAATGTTTCTTTTATATTCTGCTTCTCTGTCTATAGTACTCCTATGTACAGCACTTCGGTCAACCTTGGTTGTTTTTAAATGTGCTTTAGAAATAAATATTGTAATTGTAGTATTGTAATCCTTATTTTATAGAAAGACATACAACAGCAATAACAAAACATCACTTTGCGGAGCATATTCAGTATATCAGGCAGGTATAATTCTACTCTAGTTGTAGATTAAAACTGATTCAGATCAGTTTAACACAAAAATAAAGCCACCAAAACATCAATCAAAACCATCCACATGAAACATGACTAGTACTAATTTAGTCAATAATACAGTGTTTTGGAATCATACTATAGCCATGTATATTATACTGTATATATTATAGTATTTACAACACTGTTAAAATGCTACAGCATAATAGAATAAAGTGAACTATACTTTAGTTTTTACTACAGTAAAATGTGCTGTATTTCCCACTGATGGGTTGCAGTGTAAAACATATGCTGGATAAGTTGGCGGTGCATTCCTCTGTGGCGACCTCCGATTAATAAAGGGACTAAGCCGAAAATAAAATGAATGAATGAATGAAAATGTGTTGTAGTATAATATACTCTCTATAGCTGCAGAAAACAGTATTGGGGAGTTTTACTATTCATTCATTCATTCATTCATTTTTTCTTCGGCTTAGTCCCTTTATTTATCAGGAGTCGCCACAGCAGAATGAACTGCCAACTATTCCAGCTTATGTTTTACACAGCGGATGCCTTTCCGGTTGCAATCCAGTACTGGGAAATACCCATACACTTCCACATTCACACACACGCACTCATACACTACGGCCAGTTTAGTTTCTTCAATTCACCTGTACTGCATGTGTTTGGAGTGTTGGGGAAACTGGAGCACCCAGAGGAAACCCACGCCAACACGGGGACAACATGCAAACTCCACACAGAAATGCCAACTTGGGACTCAAACCAGCAACCTTCCTGCTGTGAGTGCTAACCACTGAGCCACCCCGTAAATTTAATATATATTACCATAATTGTTGCACTACCACAGTAAGTATAGAATTACCACAACAGATTAAAGATTAACTATGGCTCAAACCCACTATAGCATTTATTATAAATATATTTCAAGAGTTCACACTTAGATATTGTTTGACAAATGTTAGCAGGTTTGGCATGCTGTCCCAGGAGAGAACCCTGAGCTCGGAGATGATTGAGCCCAGGGCTCCCGCCTGGTCGATAGAGCATGTAAGGGGAGTACGAGATCAGGTAGTTCTCGAGAGCTCCCCGTGGTAAAGGAAGAAAGGGGGAGAAGGGGTGGATGGGGGGTTTCTTCGGAAACGAAGATAAGGGAGTCATTTTTTCTAGGATACTTATAGTGAGTTTGAATTAATCTGATTGGCTAACTAATGATTGTAGATGAGAGACCCGCTGCAGTCAATCATATCACATGCTCCTCTCAAAATTAGTTTGTGAAACTTCACATAATATTTTAAAATCACTATTTTATTATACATTTCTATAGTTTTTTTCATGTAGCTAATTTTATTTCATTTTATTTACAGTATATGGTGCTTTAAATGCTAAAAAAGTAAGTTGCTGTTCATCACTGACAAACAAACAATAACTAAATCAAGCAAAAAAAAAAAAAGTCTAAATATTCCTGTTTATTATATGCAAAATATATTGTTTGTTCTGCAGTTCAATCAAGATTCTGTGCTGTTATTTATTTTTATTATAATTTGTTCTCTTATTTTTTTGTTCTTGTCTGCTGCCATAAAACCAGAATAAACGATCATACAATAAAACGTTTCACCCATCACTGAAACATGGTCAAATTGTAAACGTTTTGAATAGATCTGTTCAACTCCTTTCAAAACAAATATATAATAAGTGAATCAAATGACAGTGACTTAATGCAGAGCATCAGAATGGAGGGAAAATGGTGATTTATGTGTCATGGTTGTTGGTGCCAGATGGGCTGATTCAGTACTTCAGAAAAGCCAAGGAGTGGAAAAAACTAAACAAAACAAAACCAACCGAGGTCTGCAAAAGAGCGTTTCTGCACACACATCACAACCAACCTTGAAGCAGATTACCTACAGCAGCAGAAGTTAAAAAGCACACCGGTGAGACCCCACACAGCTCAAAACAGCAAACTTACACCAACCACATCCTAACAAATGGCAACACTACATTGCAACTTAACCACTCACGACGCTGACATGTGAAGTTTCTATTTTAGAAAAAGTTTCTGTTTCTGCGAAATCACGGTTGAACTGTAGCATAAACTATTATAACAACGAACACCTCAGTGTGTGCTTTTAATTCAGTGTTAAAAGCTACCAATGTGAGTTTAAACAGCATGTTAAATGGCTAGCAACTCTGTAAAAATGTCCATGATCTAAACAGTAAAAATGGTAAACACGCTACTGTAAAATTACATTAAGTTTCCTTAATATATTAGGTGAATAACTGTAAATTAACTTTGCCAGAATTCCCTGCACAACACGTCACTTTTTATGAGTGTTTTGTTCACATTATATGGTTTTTTTACAAATATTTTTCTCATGAGTTATGTAAATTAGAGTTTTATGTTATATCTAATGTTGATATATACACACTGGCCACTTTATTAGGTACAACAGTCTAACTGCACATTAATGCAAATTTCTAATCAGCCAATCACATGTCAGCCACTTAACTTATTTAGGCATGTAGACATGGTCAAGACGATCTGCTGCAGTTCAAACTGAGCATCAGAATGAGGAAGAAAAGTGATTTACATGACTTTAAATGCGGCATGGTTGTTGGTGCCAGACAAGCTGGTCTGAGTATTTCAGAAACTGCTGATTTACTGGGATTTTCATGCACAACCATCTCTAGGGTTTACAGAGAATGGTCCGGAAAAGAGGAAATATCCAGTGAGCGGCAGTTCTGTGGGCGCAAATGCCTTGTTGATGCCAGAGGTCAGAGGAGAATGGCCAGACTGGTTTCAGCTAATAGAAAGGCAACAGTAACTCAAATAACCACACATTACAACCGAGATCTGCAGAAGAGCATCTCTAAACACGTCCAACCTTGAGGCTGATGGGCTACAGCAGCAGAAGACCACACCGGTGTTTGTTTCCAAACTGAGGCTACAATTCACACAGGCTCACCAAAATTAGTCAATAAAAGATTGGAGAAACGTTGCCTGGTCTGATGAGGCTCGATTTTTTGCTGTGACATTCGGATGGTAGGGTCAAAATTCAGCATCAACAACATGAAAGCATGGATCCATCCTGCCTTGTATCAACAGTTCAGGCTGGTGGTGGTGTAATGGTGTGGGGGACGTTTTCTTGTTTACTTTGGACCCATTTGTACCTATTGAGCATTGTGTCAATGTCACAGCCTACCTGAGTATTGCTGCTGACCATGTCCATCCCTTTATGACCACAGTGTTCCCATCTTCTGATGGCTACTTCCAGCAGGATAACTCGCCATGTTATAAAGCGTGAATCATCTCAGACTGGTTTCTTGAACATGACAATAAGTTCACTGTACTGAAATGGCCTCCACAATCACCAGATCTCAATCCAATAAAGCCCCTTTGGGATGTGGTGGAACGTGAGATTTGCATCATGGATGTGCAGCCGACAAATCTGCAGCAACTGTGTGATGCTATCATGTCAATATGGAAAAAAATCTCTGAGGAATATTTCCAGTACCTTGTTGAATCTATGCCACAAAGGATTAAGGCAGTTCTGAAGGTAAAAGGGGGTCCAACACGATACTAGAAAAGTGTACCTAATAAAGTGGCCGGTGAGCGTACAATGTTTATTGCATTACTTCAGGGTCATGTGTTACCATGATGGTGCTTAGCAGTTGTGTGATTGACACTGAGTATCTTCTGCATATTAGTATGTTTTTCTGCTGGGAAATGTCTGTGACTTTCTCATCCACACCTGCTTTTGGTTGTGTTTTTCTCTGTGTAACAAAGCTACGTTGTGTAGATGTTAGTACTTCAAAACATTGGTATATGACCACAAATGAATGAAATATGCTAATTTACTGTGAAATTAAACATTTATTTTTATGTGCCTACCGTATTTTCATACAGTACCTCAGATGTAGAAAACCTAATAATTAACTAATATGGGGTTACCTCAACTTTGAACTCCAGATTTAGACTAATCCAGTTTATTTTTTTTACACCAGCTTTACTACAGTATACTCCATCCAGATTACACACATTTAAAAACAGTATTTCTCCCCTCTGCATCAGATGTGGTATAGAAGAAGGTACATTTTTGCATTCTACATGGCTGTGCCCTAAAGTGAAAGTGTTGTGGGTACAAGTATGCAATGTTATATCAGAGATTCATGAAATTGATTTTCCATTGGATCCAGAGACATGTTTATTGGGCAATTATACAAATTCTAACCTGCAGCATAATCATGCTATTAAGCTTACTGAAATGTTGCTGACAATAGCTAAAAAAATGCATTGCTTTAAAATGGAAAACAGACATTGATGTACCAATTGGACTGTGGATCTCAGAAGTTTGCAACTGTATACCATTGGAGAAGATCACAAATTCTTTGAGAGGAAAGGCTGAATTATTGAAAAAAATTTGGAATCCATTTTTGAATTATATTAATACAGTACCACATGATTTAATTTAACAAAATAGTTTTTCTCCACTTGTTTATATTGTATCTCCTCCCCTTTTATTTTATTTTGCTTATTTTTTTATTTACTGAGTGTATGTTTCACTTTAGTTTGTTTGCTGCTTAGTTTTGATGTTTTGTATTGTTAACTTTTGAAAAAGCAAAATAAAAAATGTATAATCCAAAAAAAAAAAAACAATTAACAAACATACACATTAAACATGAACTCATTCAGCATGTAAAAAAATGTTAATGTAGTAATAGTAGTAGTAAAGTATCGTCCTTGACATGACATTTGTTATGGGCATCTCCATATTGCTGCAGACATTCCATAAAATCAAACAATAAAAACAATGCAAAATACAGTAGTTACAATAAACATATAATGTTAATTAAGATAAACTCTTGTTAAATAAACCCACTGAAACAGGTTCAAATGATTTCTTATATAGTTCAACCTACACTTAGAGACTATATCTCCTACCAGAGGGAAGCAGTTCATAATCTGGAAACAAAAAAATGATCATTCTGAATCTTTTCCACCTGATTAAGGGCACAATTCTCATATAAAACTTGAGGATTAAACTATTAATCTTGCCCAACAATTTTCCATCCTGTCTTAAAGAGATGCATCAACTTAGATTTACACTGTACAGACAGGTTGCTAAACCACACTGTGATACCATACCTGACAATGCTTTCAAGAACAGCTTTATAAAACATCATCATAAGCTGCTTGTTAACTCCAAAAAGGCGTAACCTCCATAAAAAATACAATCTCTGGTGTAAACGAGAACAAACCCACTCTTTGTGCATTTCCATGTAAAAGAACTGTCAATGTAAATGCTCAAGTACTCATAGGTCTCTGTCTGAGTAATAGGATGGTCATGTACAACCACTTGACGATGGTAACCTACACTACCAGTCAAAAGTTTGGTGTCAGTATGATTTTTCAATGTTTTAAAATAAGCTTCTCGTGCTCACCAAGGCTGCATTTATTTGATCAAAAATACAGTACACATTGCAAAATTGTGAAATGTTATTGCACTAAACGAACTGTTCAAAAGTAGTTTATAATTTAATTTAATCATTTATTCTACTGATTTTAATGATGAATTTTCAGCTTCATTACTCCAGTCTTCAGGGTCAAATGATCCTTCAGAAATCACTCTAATATTAATTATTATTAGTAGTAGTAGTATTATTAATATTATTATTCTTTATTGTAATAGTAATAAAAGCAATAATGACTGAAGTTATAATTTCGTTAGATTTTTTCCATTTAATAAATGCCATCTTGATGAACAGAATCAATTTCTCAAAAAAAATAAATAAATAAATAAACTGACCCCAAACTTTTGATCGGTAGTGTGTATACTTTGGGTATATTCAATTCAATTAAATTTTATTTATAAAGCACTTTAAAACACCACAGTTGACCAAAGTGCTGACAATAGAGCGTACAACAAAGCATAGCAAATACTTTAAAAATAAAAAAAATAAACATAAAATGTCAACATCTCACGCTGTGCTAAAAGCCAAATTGAACAAGTGGATTTTAAGAAGAGATTTAAAAACAGTAATGGAAGAGGCTTGTCTAACATACAATGACAACTCATTCCACAATTTAGGTGCAGCCACAGCAAAAGCCCGATCCCCTCTGAGCTTTCGACTTGTCCTGGGCACACCCAGGAGGAGCTGGTCGGCTGACCTGAGCGAACGAGAAGGTGTGTAGGGACAAAGAAGCTCAGAGAGGTAAAGGGGTGCAGCACCATTCAGACACTTAAAAACAAATAAAAGTAACTTAAAATGGATCCTGAAATGCACGGGCAGCCAGTAAAGGGAAGATAAAAATCGGGGTGATGTGCTCGTATTTGTGTGTGCCAGTTAAAAGACGCGCAGCTGCATTCTGAACAAGTTGCAGATGAGAAATAGAGGACTGGCTCACCCTAAAATAAAAGGCATTGCAGTAATCCAGGCGGGAGGTTATAAAAGCATGGATTACTGTTTCAAAGTGCTTCTAGTATGAGTACAGTATGTGGCTTAATATTTAATAATTAGATTATAAACCTGTCCATTGAGGGCTCAATGCTAAGGATTTTTTTTTACTGGCGTACAGTTGTTGGGCCAGTGGAATAGGTTTTTATTTGCCCTGCCAAAAATGTTCTCTGGCCCCACCTAAAAATAATAATAAAAAATAATAATAAATAAATAAATAAGTTATTTTAACTAAAAAATAGTTATTTTAAATATTTGTAAAGGTATTTCTAGAGTTAAACATGACTAGTTTACATTTTTTTGCAAATGAAGGAGTCTTTTTCTTTTAGTTTGGCTATAAAAAGGGAATCTACAGGTGTTTCTCAGCCAAAGACTGAAAATTATTCAGTTAATCATAATTTAACTTAATTATAATTTTATTTCAGGTTAGAACCTATAGCCTAGCGGTTAGTGCGTCAACACATAGCACCAAGGTGCTCCTGGCGATCCGAGTTTGATTGCTGGCTCGAGGTCCTTTGCCTATCCTTTCTCTATCTCTGCTCCCTACATGTTCCTTTCCGAAAGTCTCCACTGTCCTATCAATAGAGGTAAAAACCCCTAAAAAAACAATTGGTAACACTTTATTTTGATGGTCCATTTGAGTATTAGTAGACTGTCTGCTTTATATCTGTTGATACTGCTCCTTCAATAGACATTTAACTGACTATAAGAAACCTCATGTCATGTACATGTCAACTTACTGTAACCCTTACCCCAACTCAACCTAACAGTCTATTTATAATCTAATGAGAATTAGTTGGCGTGTAGATGTAACTTAAATTCAACAAACCATCCAAGTAAAATGTGACCAAATAACTATACATAAACTAATAATAATTTAATTTCAGTTAGTTTTTCAGTTATTGTAAATATTTTATTCACGATTTATTTAATTTCATTCATTCATTCATTCATTCATTCATTCATTCATTCATTCATTCATT